>CM054062.1:114876920-115113888 GCA_028641055.1 Alopecurus myosuroides | reverse complement strand
TACTTCCCTGCTTCAGATTTAGAAACTTCTCCCGCATAAGTGCCATCATTCCCTGGGGAATGTGATACTTGCGAAACCTTGCAGAGAATTCCTCCCAGGTGAACACGTGACCAGCAGCAACAGTCTCACGTGTAGTTTCCCACCAGGTCCTGGCAGGACCAGCGAGAAAATGGGAGGCCAACAGGACCTTATCATTCTCATCAACCGAAGCAACTTCCAGTTTGTTTGCAATGGTGCGGAGCCAGTCGTCAGCATCGAGAGGCTCCACAATCCTGGTAAAAACTGGGGGGTTGGTGTGCTGAAAATCTCTCAGCCTCGAGCGAGCACCATTTCCATTGCCATTGCCATTATTGTTGGCGGCAGCAGCTAGCTGTTGCAGAGCGGTAATGGTAGCTGCACTCTCATCTCGGCTGGCCTGGCGATCTTCCATCAGCAGGGCCAACAGCGCCTCCACTGTGGGTGGTGGTGGCGGTGGGGGTTCGCGACGGGGTGCCATGCTGAAGTGAAACATGTGTAAGTCTAAGAAGTAAATTCTTGTTTTTGAAAACCCAGTACCTTAATATATAAACAAAAGGAATACTAGCGATATGTTTCAAAAACAAGAGCGGGGCAGTCGCAAACTTGAATGAAATGAACGCAAAGTAGTGACAACCAACAGAAAACCAAGCCAAACATTTCATTCATCACCATAATTAAACAGAGTTCCTTACATTACACACACACATCACAAGCCATATCATACAAGGAAGGCTTCATCGAGCTACAGGGGGTGCGATTGGTGGGGTCATCGCAAGGCTACTACTAGCAAACTATCTAGCAAAACGATCTAGCATACCTAACTAGTATCTAGACCAGCACCATGTGCTAAGGGTGAGAAGGCAACGACTACACAGAGTCGTCGCTGTCCCCAACGTCGAAGATACGCTCCTCAGGGTCCTCCTCCTCCTCGTCAAACAGGTCATCATCATCCTGCTCGCTAGCCTCGCTCATATCCATCCCCTCCAAGTCGGAGGGAACATCCTCAATAGGCAGAAGATCCTCAATCTCCCTGTGGAGCTCTGCGGCCTCCTCCTCCAGCTCCTCTACGGCAGCGTCTCTCGTGGCTATGTCATCACGAGCTATCTGAAGCCTGCCGCGCAGAACGGCGTTAGCCCCCTCCAGGGCCGTCAGTCTAGTGGTGAGGCGTGCACGACCAAGGCGGGTGGCCCTCAGCTGCCTCCGTAAGGCACGGTGCCTCGCGGTAGTAGCCTCCAACTGCTCCCTCAGCTGGGACAACTGCTGAGCCAGAGCTCCACTCTCCTCCTGGCTGTCGTGAAGCTCAGCCCTCAGCTCGTCAGTCTCGGCTATCAGTGTGTGGTGCACCAATATGCCGTGCTGGGTGTCAAGACGCTGGTCGTCTAGCCTGGTCTGAGTGCGGTGTAACAGAATCTCCATCTCGTCCAAGTGTGGACCAACAGTGGTAAAGTCTGGCTCAACAGGAAGTGGTATGCCATCCTCATCACGTCTCCCAATCAGCTCGAACCGGGAACCGATGAACATATACTCCCCGATGTGCGCCAGACGTGCTACTGACTCCTGTATCACGCGCACCGCAGCCTCGTTCCAAGAACGATCAACAGCACGGTACACGTATGCCTCCACTGTCGGGCTAGCCAGAGGTGCGCGGATAGTGACCTCCGCGTACCAGTCTCCCTCCAGAGGTGCCCCGACAACTAGTCCTCCTCGCAGCTCCGGAAGTGGCCGTCCCAACACAGTAGCCATAGATACTAGCCTCTCCTCGAAAAGGAAAGACTCGCCACGTGGACGTCCCAACTGAAAAGCCATGGTGATGTCCACGTCCATCTACACAAAATTTTAAGTAGCTTAAGTTAGATACAAGTGTGCAAAGTTTTAGGTTCATGCAAGAAATAACTTTAATGCAAGTAGAGTCTAACCCAGAGAGGTGGTGGGATATAGGGAATAGTTTTATACTTAGTCATATATCCAATTTTTTTTGTATTTGTAACTTAGATTATCGGAGTATACACTAACGTCCATGCTAACTAAGGTCTCCTAGAGTCAGGATGGCTCTGATACCAACTTTGTAGAGGCCCCAGACCGGTAGGTCCAGAACCCCTCATATGCATTCATTCACGATCCCAGAAGAACCAGTCGTGAACAACATACGTAGTTGGCATACAGAATACATCATCCATTACACGAATATAGAGTCTTACATAAATGGTCACATGACCAAGTTCTTGATAACTGTCACGCAGGACAGACCTTCAAAGTAAACACAGCGGAAGACGATAAGCATAGCGTAGTAGAGCCCGAGTCACGCCTCATCCTACAGGCTGCTGACTGGGAGACGATCCTAACTCGCAGGGCCATCAGCGTAGAACTCTTCCTCATAGTACTCCTCCTGAGGTGGCTCCTCGTAGTCTGATAAGTAGATACCAGGGGCGAAACCAAATGAGTACATTTGAATGTACTCAACAAGACATCCTTTATTAGCTTACAATAATGCATACATGCTTATTTGGTGGAGTGGGTAGGCCATACATATGGTTCAGCTACCCATGACAGATGAAAGATTTGCCATAGTTGATTCTTCAAGTTTATCTCTTCGTAAACAAAATCATTTAAAAAGTAATGTAGTTCTGTTCTCGTAGATATCACATATCTTGGAGGTTTTATAATTCTTTTGGAAAAGAAAGTTTTTCTTTTCAGAAACTTTTTAGTAATAGTTTCTTTCTCATCGGTATCTCACAGATACCAAGTCATTCCTCCATAGTACCTCTCAGGTACCAAAAAGCCTTCCTTCAAAACCTCTTTTGAAAAGTTGACACAATACTAGCTACATGGCCATTCAACCGTCCATATCCGAGGACGCGGCTATCTCGAAATAGTTTTACTCTGCAGAGGGGTACACATTTCCACTAGATCCAGAGTCCGCCATGAAACAACCATGGACTGTTCCCAACCTATGAGAACATCAGATAACTGGTCTTGACTATCCACTCTGTACAAGCTAGTACATGACTATCTCTTCAATTGGGGTTTTCCCTCCCTGGCAAGCCATGTCACACACCGCTCAATCAGGAGACCCAACTGCTGCATCCGGAGGGAAAATTAATCCCACACTTTAGATGTCCCGTATACTCACTCCTAGCGACATTTCGGTTCGGAGGATCCAATCCCCTATAGCCTTTGAGATAGCACATATACTAACCCTAACAAGTTTTTAATCAAGCCCCTACCCATATTGGGGTAAAGTGGCAGTACGATAATGGTTGTCCAGCGAAGACTAGGTTATGTGTCTTTTGTAAACATTTCTCATAAAATTTCCCATCATAACAATCCTTCCGGCAGACAGGGTCTCACCCTTCCTCCGGGGTTTTTCCTTCCATAAGGCAATTGTTTACAAAAAAAACACATTTTATTTAGTTCATTTAAGAACTCAAGTTTTAAGTAGGTGCATGGTATTTATATACCATTTAGTGTCTAAGGGCTTGGTAATACCAAGTTGACTATGATTATGAGTCCTTATACTAGTAGTATTAATAGTAGTAGTAGGATTCACACAAAAATAGTTTTGAAGGCATAGTTTTGTAAAACTTCAGAAGTGAAAAGCATGCATGATAGATAATGATAAGTAGTGATACAGCAAGCATTAGGATGGCTTGCCTTGGTACAAGTGATGGTCCTGGTCCTGAAAGTAACAGGAGTTGCAATACCCTTCTTCAGCAATTCCTTCCTCCTCGTTTTCTAACGTCGTAAAAAGAAATAAAGACACACTTTCAGAACCAAGCAAGGCAAGCAATGGTACAAGCAATACATACAGCAAGCAATCAAGAAGTACCACCCAAAGTTCTCAATTTTTCCCTAAAGAAAAATTGGCATAAAAACTATAGTTGGAAACTCTGCTTTTTCCTAGTGCTTATGTGTGGCCAAAACAATGATTCTTAGTTAAGAACATTATGGACCAGTGGGATATAGCACATGCTACTGGACAGTAGGGTGTCCCATAAAACACATTTTGGTGCCTAAAAATTCCCACAACAATTCTTATGGCTAGCACACATAATTGGCTAAATTACTCAAGTAGTGAAATAAGCTCATGACAACAAGTCAACCTATTTTCCACTATGAGGTAAACATACCAGTGGGTGTTCCACTAGTAAAATGCTCACCAAGAGGTTAATAAGCCTCTGGTCACTTTTATAAAAGTGCTAAAAACAACAAACAAACACCCAAAAATTCCTACTCATACTAGTAGAAAATTTAGGAAACTACTAGACTAGTTTAGACTATACTAGCTAATGTTATGCACAAGTGTGCAAGCTTTCAGAGGCAAAAATACCCCTCTAACCAGTACCATAAATGCTACTGGATCTCACAAAAATAACATAAAAACATAGCTAGGAAACAAGGATAAATATGCTTAAAAAGCTACACATGTGAGGAGATTTATTTCTAGTCACCCAAGTGCTACTCATGCTTTTGTGCTATTGAAAGGAAATCTATCAGAGGTGAAAACCCTAAGGAAAATACTGCCACAAGTACTTTTCATCCTCTGGTTTCAATACCAAAAAGTCCTATTTTTCCCTAGTGGGAAACAAGACACAAAAACATACATGAATCTCCTAGTGTGCAATCTAGTCCTTAAGCATTTCTATTTTAAACCTATTTCAAACACAAGCACCAAGCATTCAGAGGTGCTATAAACAAATTAACAGTACCTAAGTGGTACTGGTTCCATGAAAAACAATTTAGCAACTAGCCTAAAAATACAATTAAAGAACTACTCAAAACATACATAAAAATCTAGCTATTAGCAAGACCTATGCATGGAAAACTAGTTCTAAAATGCTACCATTCAAACCATTTATCCTAACATGCTCAATTAACTTGTATACATCATAACCACAATGGAAAACAACATAACAAGCAAGATCACATCATTTGCAACTCACAAAAGTAACATATAAAGCAAGATCTATAATAAAAAAAAAAATTAGACAGAAAGTAACCAAAACTTGTTCTGTCTCTCTAAATTTTTCTGTTGCTCAAAAAAGTAAATCCCTGGCGCAGACACGTCCGGTGAAGAAGCACGGGCACGGCGGCGGCTTGGCGGTGCTCTGCGGCGGTTCCGGGGACGGCGGCGAGGGATCTGCAAGCGATCGAGGGCAAGATGATGTCAGGGAGGTAGGCACGAGTGCGGGGGTCACTGTGGAAGAGAAAAGAGGGTGGGAGGTGCGGTGATCGCGGCGCCACCTCGAGCTCGATCTGCTCGGCCCCGAAAATGGCCACGGCTTGCCTCGCTCGCAGAGAGCGAACGAGCAAGCGAGAGCTCGATGGGGTGGATGAGTGTGGTGAGGTGAGTGCTGTGGCGAGAGGGATAGGCCTCTAGGGCTATGTAGGCACGAGTCAAAGGGGGAGGGCTCGGGTTGGCATGGCATGGGCATGCCCTTGCCCCTTGGGGGTTCTCCACGGCTGGCAATGGTTCCTATTGGTGCCTAGGGGTCAAGCAAGTACCAATTGGTGAGCTAAGCCACAGCAAGGGCCAAGGTATGGGTAAAAGAGAAGGAAAAACACTATTTCAACCACTCTAATGACATCACAAATTAGTCAAATGCCACCTCATATTTCTCTCTTCCTAGCCAGCCAAAAGGGGATCCAATGCCACCTTCTAGAAGGTTACTAATATGGCTTTCGAATTGACAAGGTGGCCTGGCTTGGATCAGTGCACAAAAGCTAAAAACATCAAGTCCAAAAGTGTATTCACTGTTCTGTCAGGAAAATTCAGTTAGACAGTTTCTCTGAATTTTTCTAAGTGCTGGAAACAGCAGACAGAGATAGCAAAAGTTGGGCTTGTTTTCACCAAGCAAACCAGCTCTAAAATGAGTGATTTAAAATGCTCAACAAAGAACAACTATCCAAGTTTCAGATCCAACCATTTGATTTGAAAAAAGATGGGTTTATGGCTCTGAAAATAAATGGCAAAGTAGGTACATTCTCTGTTTTTAAAATGCTCAAATTTCTGTCTTAACAAGATGGCTCAAAAACCATCTTGGCATTGTGTGTTAATTTTCTTTGTAGGTTTTTCCAAGAGTGTAGTTTTGTTGTACTCATATCAGAGAGTAGTTTTGATCAAAGAAAAACCCTAATTGGATAATCCTTGTGATGGAAAACAAGGGTTGAAAACAGCTACTTGGCTGTTTTTCAGGGCAAAAATTATATTGGAAAATCTAATGGAATCTTTTCCAATTAATTTTATTTCAAGTTCAAGATGATTCCTAAACATTAATAACACATTTTCAAGTTGAAACAAAGGGTCACCTCAAGTCTTGAAAAATAATCTCATAAGAGCCTTAGTGGAAAACATGGGAAAACAATTATAAAGCAATGTGTTTCTTAGGAGAAAAACTCCTCAAGTGAGTGAAAAGAAACACACCACTAATATTGCATAGATAAACATCAGTACACAACATGTTGTCCACTTAATTGCATTACAAAGGTCTTAAGAGACTTGCTAAAATACTATTATACCTGTGCTTAAAAACAGGGATGTGACAATAACACATAAAACAGGGGAAATAACAAGACACACAAGATCACTCAAACAACTGAGTTCTTCAATTTAATTTCTAGGTGTTTTTATCAAGTGTTAATTTTAGATAGTGACCAATACATACCATGACAAGAGGATTTTGTAAAGAGGTTCAGCTTAAAGGTTGTTATTTCCAAAAGAATATAATTGAGGTAAAACACAGGGGTAACATAGTCCCCTCTTATTGTTTTTGCAAAAGAAGGAAGTGAGAAGGAGTTTTTGAAATACTTGCAAAAACATCTTGGTTGAAAATAGGTTGGAGAATATTAGCTCCAAAATACTTTTCATATAGTTTTGGAAATTATCTTTTTTTTTCAAAACTTGGCCTTTGGTTTTCTTCAACAATCAAAACATTTTCAAAAAAGGTTTTTGCTAAAAGAGGGTGATAGATGAAAGTGATAAGCTTTAATTTCATGACTTGATCACAAGGGTTGTGTTTTAAGAAAGTTATGATCATTGGTTTTAATGTCAGTTGTTGACAAAATCAAACACAAACACAAACAACAAGCAAATAGAAATTAAAACACAAGCATAAGTCAAACATATCAAAAAGTTTTTGTTGGCCCTGATTTTTGGGTTATTGAAAACAAGTTTTTCCTGTCTTCCAAAAATTGGGTTGTTACAGGACACACCCTTCCGACGCCGGTGGAAGGGGTAGATGAAAAAGTTGACTTTCAGCATGAGAAGCCTACCCCAGGAAAACTAAATATACAATTGGGACACCCCCTTCGGAGCTAAAATTTAGGGAGTTTAAATCAGTCTTGAGTCAAAATAAAGATAATACATTCACACTGAAGGGAACTTAATTAAGATAATAATTATTACAATCAATAAAAGCATAAACTAGGTGGTGGCACTCCTCGGACCCGCAGTTCGGGCAGGTTCTTGGCTGTGCAAGTGCCCAGCTGCAAATCAGGCAGCTACGTGGGAGGAAGAAGGCGTTTGATGGCGGGCGGCGGGTTCTGGCAGTGCAAAGGGGCGCCACTTTGTCTCGGGCGAGTCTTGTTCCTCCTCCTCCTCATCGGAACACTCAGTGTCACTGGAGTGCACGCTGATGTCGATGCGGTAGGAGTGGAGCCGCCCTACGTACTCCAGCTCCGCTTGTTGGTCCTAGTACAACAAAGACAGGGCGTCCTGGGGGTGATGATGCCTCGTCTGCCACGACATTTTCTCGTAGAACTAGTTGATGCAGTCGACCCGTGCCTGGCCGGAGAGACGTGGCGCCACCAGGACGAAGATGGCGTTGGTCTTCCAACCTTCCGGGAGGCGTAAAGCAGCCGACATGGGAGTGTTCATGCGGATAAGTGCATGCGCATCCTCCTCCGTCAGCAGATTCTCATCAGATGAAGGCGCGTGGGCACCCGTAGGGTTTCCGGGAGCTCATTGGCGGGCCGCATCGCGTCGGCGTTGGTGCATAGTGGAGGCCGAGAGAAGCTAATGGATGAGTGGACTTTAGGAGTGTGGAGGAGGAGAGAAGCTAATTGAGGAGTGGACTTTAGGAGTGGAGGAGGAGAGATGCTCGGCCCCTTAAAATATAACTCCGGGCAAAATATCTCTCCATGGTACGTGCATTAGCGTCTCAGTGGGAAAGACGGGACGTCGCCACAGTTCTGTCTGCATGCGTGTTGAGCCTGCTTTGGGGCTAGCTAGCCGTTGCATGCTATGCCTGCAAACTTTGCGCGAGATAGCTGCATGCTGAGCGAGACGTGCACTCTTTTCCTCCGTGCGCTGCGTGCTTTGCCTCTGTGACCCGTCGCGTCTTGATCTTAATGCGTGCCGGCGCGCGTGCCCGGCCATGTGCATACATGCCCATGCCTCGCTTCTGCTGGCATGCGTTGCCGGCTAGCTGTGGACTGCTGGGTCGAAGTCGGCGCTGGCCGTATGCGTACTGGCCTATGCTGCATGCGTGTTGCTCCGCGCCAGCATGACCTGGCCGTTTTTGTGTGCTCGTTGTCATCGCTGCGCCTGGACAGAAAATTCAATGGTAAAGGCCGGCCTCGGCACCAATTAATGGTGTTTGGTGATCTGCCGGCCGGCCTCTCCCCGCCGCTATATTACCCGATCGGTGCATTTGGAGGGCCTCTGCAAAACACACCCTCTTCATCCACACGTCTTGAATAGATAGGTTGTGCAAAACACAAGAGCTAGGTCAGCTTTGTGCTCTCTGCACGCGCCATGGCCTGGATGACCATCGAGCTGATCGGGGAGGAACCGCTCGAGGTCGCACACCAAGTGGAGTACGTCGGCCCCGACGGCTATGACCTCTCCGACATGGTGCAATTCTTTACCGCTGGTGGAAATATCTCTTCTTGGAGCGTCGCTCACATCGTGCTTGGCGCAAAGTACGCCGATCGGTGGATGTTCATTATCGACCATGGCAAGGATGGCCGCGGGGTCTACGCCAGGCTTTTGGAGCATGGCTCAGGAGCAAATATGCACGGCAGCCTCTACTGGCTGAAAGACACCCTGGTGTGATGCGTCCAGGTCAACCCTTTGCTCCTCTGGAACAAGTCCGTCCCACTGGTGCGACCGGTTGTTCATGTCCTTCATCGTGGCACCTAGTGTGCTTATAGAGAATATTTGTAACCTGCTACATCGTCGACTCGTTGTGTTTTACTTGTCGACACGTCTGTGTGTGTTTTGATTGTGTTTTGCTACTCTATAATTAAGTTAATCTGTGTTATGTTGCAAGTACTCAATTATTTGTAGTTCTTTAGTTACTGTTGGTTTCACAGAAGACCGTTCTTCATATTCTAACGCGTTTTATGCCTGACGACCTCAACTCCAAAATTATTTCATAATACTTCTTTATTTCCTCACAAGGTCCCTTTAGTAAATTATTTCATAAATGGCCAATTTGTTTAAGCCACCCATCAGCATCCGACGGCTAGCATAGTTTCCCGCATTTCCGCCAAAATTTCGCGCCCCTCCGAAAATTTCGCGCCAGGACAGTCTACTCAAATATTTTTTCGCGCAAGAATATTACTTCTCAGCCCTCCCGCACACAACGGTCAAACTTTATCGCGGAAGGCATTTCTGTAATCATTTTGAAACCCTCCCTTATCCCCTCGCCCAAAGAATCGACTGCTCCCCCTTCTCCCCTCCAGTCCCCGTCCTCCTAGACCAGATCCCATCCCTCTTACACATCACCGTATAGCTCGCTTACCAGATCTCCCACGTCTCCGTCGAAATCTCCCATGCCGCCCAGGTCGTTGTCCAGGACCACCACCTCGCTGTCGTGCTCACCGGTCTGCCACATTGTCACGAACCTCCCTATCGTGTGCTCGCTGGTGTGCCACCTCGCCGTCGTGCTCACCGGTCTGCCACATCGTCACCAACCTCGCCTTCGTGTGCTCGCTAATGTGCCACCTCGCCATTAGAATCGGCGTACGTCCAGATCATCCACCTCGTCTCCAACCTCGCTGCAACTTCACAGTCAATATCTGCAACCACGCCAAGACGGGTAAAGGTTGAAGGAAAGAAACGCAGTAAGATTGATGGTTCTTCATATGTTCAATGCAATTAATCTTTCTCAATTAGTTGTCTGTTTAATTGTATGCTTGATCCTTCTTATGTTCGATGCAATTAATCTCTCTAAATTGTTTGATCAATGTTTCTTAATTATCCTGCTAATGTTTGATGTAATAAATCTCTCTAAAATATTTCTCTGTTTAGTTGTATGATTGATGGTTCCTTGTATCTGTCTTTGTTCTTGGCTTTGCATTCATAACTTTGTATAGTGGTAAACAGAGGCTTGTCCAATCTGTAGCGGAAATGGGTGTGTTGCCCTCCTGATACTCCTTTTTTTTAATTATTTGCTTTCGTAGTAGAAAATACTGCATGGTTTATTTTAATGGAAATCGGAAGGGGGGCCTTCTTGCTAATCTTGCATAAAAATAGATGTATCCAGTTTTGTTTTCCTACGGTAAAAGTTTGCTTATTTCCAGCCTGTATACTATTAGGTTTAAGCTCACTTTGCTTATGATCCTATCATTCTTAGTTACGATCAAAATGTATATTACTTACACTGGACTGTTCTTACAGGATGAGTACCTTAGTTTTTGATGATGTATTAGGTTCTTACCAAGTGTTTATATTTGGATCTTACTTTGAGTTATTTATTCATGTTAGGATCACCACTACACCCCATGGAAGAAGAGCATGCCATAACTATCATGGGAAACAATGCAAGGATGCATCAACTGGGTGTAAAGTCTTTAGCAAGTATTCTTTCATGTCCTACTGTATTCACACCCAAAAAGATCAAGCAATAAGACTCTAGATCTGAGTACACTCCCGAGGAAGATGTTGAAAAGGAATCAGATTCCGGTGAAGGAGACTAGTCATGTCAATCACTATTCAGTGAGGACAATGAGCTGCAGGTTATTCCCTAATTCGGTAGCTCAACATTGTTCCATGGTATCACAACAACTAGGGTGTAACGCTTAAAACTCTTTAAGTAATAAAAACACCCTTTAGTGAAAAAAAACCAACTAGGACGCAACTTACTTATCTTGTGTTGAACAGTTTGATTACTGTTGTGTCATATATTTTGTGCTACTTCATCTATTTCATACCATAAGACGTTTTGGCAAGCTAATTAAGGTTGTGGTTGTCATTTCAACATGGTTTCCATCTATGCTCCTGACATGCTTGACATCTGCTAGGTCATTGGTCATCACAGACACGCTTGTTTGATTGTCATCTGCTATTTTTCATATATTTTCTGTATATTGCTGGCCATCTGTTAGTTTCATCTATTTTCTGTACATTGCTAGTCACCGGGTAGTTTCATCTGTTTTCTGTACATACTTACATCTATTTTCTTTGCATGCTTGATAGGCAAGCAAGAAAAGGATGATGTCAAAATCAGCTTCAAAGGATGAGGATGATACTTTAGGTGTCATGCTGGATCATGGAAAACATACTTTGTCGCAGAAATCCTGTGTGGAAACATGTATTTCAAAATGTGAACTTGAAGTGCAAACTGATGTTGAGAGAGGGGGCATGCCAATATGCGCAGCACAATTGCTGATTTGAGCGTGACGAATGCAGAATCCGAGCAAATGAGCCTCCGGTTTGCATTTGAAATGGAAGAAACACAGAAGGAACCAGACGAACTAAAAACGTGCCAACAAGAAGGAGTTGCCCTGCTTGAGCAGTTAGTTCAACGCATATGTGGTAATTGAAACTATGGTTGTGTTGCTCAAAACTCAATTTCTGTATGTTGGTTTGCTTTTCTGTAAAATAAACCAGTAGTGCTTGAATTTCTGTATGTGATGCCTGCTATGTGGTTTGCTTTTCTGCATATGGAACATGGAAAGGTCAATTCGAACGATGATTTAAGCACCCATCTAGCATGAAAACAAAAACGACGTAGTATCATAACGTAAAAAGAGACCCGAATTAGGACATGTGGTGTCGTATGCCATGCCCACGTGTCGTTTTACGATTGGGCAGTTCCACAACAAAACAAATCGTCACGGAAGGGGCACCACGTGGCACCGTACATTTAGTCCACGTGTCATTTTACAATTGGGCAGGTCCACAACGAAACAAAACGTCGCGGAAAGGGTGCCACGTGGCACCGTGCATTTGGTCCACTTGGTGTCGCTTTGCCGCTCGCTTCGCATCGGAAAAAAATACCTCATCGCGTAGCCCACGACGACCGGAGAGCAGCCCAGAAAAAAACCATGCGGCGATCTACGATTGTTCCACGTGGCGTCATCTTGTTGCGTTATATCATATCACGATGCTAGCAATTCGTCGCAAATGGCATCCACATGGTTTCACCGGATTGGTCGAGGCCGCGACAACAAAAAACGTAATGAATGGGATCGGCGGTTATGACGTCATGAACGGATTGGTGATGTCATAAACGGGGCCTTAACAGAATCTATTCTTGACGAAAAAAAACGATGCGATCGTAATGACGTAAGCTGTGTGTAGTGTGATGTCAGCTGATTACGCTAACGACAGTCAGTTAATCCTTTGCCACCTGTCAGCCGACAGCGACAAAAAAAACCGTTGCCGCTTATTGGGCCGGGACCGGACGGCCCAAATGCTGGCGACGATTTTCTGAATGTTGCGGATAGCCTCGATGTTCTTCGGTTCAAATTAACGTCACAGAATCGTCCATGACAGTCGATCAGGCACGTTCTCACTTCGTCACGTAAACCGTCGCGGATTGCCCTTAGCGACGGTTTAGAGCTCATCCGCAACGTTATTGAAAAGTCCCATACCGCGCGGAATTTGGTAGTGCCCGTTCTCTTCATCCTCAAACATTGTACCTTGGGCAACAACCAGAGTTTGATTGTTATCTCTCTTTACAATAGTTTCAGCAGTCCTAAGCATGGAGAGGAGTTCATCTTGTGTTTTATCAATCCCATTCATGATGTAATTCATGTCAAAACCGTTGTAACATGGGGGGTGTGAATTTAACACTAGATCTGTACTCAACTCTTCTGGGATGGACAACCTAGAGCCCAAAGCCTTGTATTGTAACGAAACATTTTGATTACATTCTCGCTCACCGAGTTTTCTTCTGCCATGTGACATGTCCATAAATCCTTCGCTATTTCATAACGCTCAATTCTAGCCTTATTATGGTGCATGGTTCTAAGTGCAACGATCATATCATACGCGGAAGTACGATCAAATCGTTTCTGCAACTCAGGATTCGTACATGTCAGCATGAGATATTAACAGCTATTGCGTCATCACTCATCACGTTTTGAGCATCATGTTCATCATCAGAAGCGTTGTCCTCGAGATCCTCCGGAGTAGGAGCACCGAGGACATACTGTTTCTTGATACCCCTGAAAATAATTCTCACGGAATGGACCCAATCCGCATAGTTACTTTCATTGGTACCAAGTGGTTTCTTCTCAAGCGGTGGACCAAGGTTAATAGTGGGTGCATTACGAGCCCTGGATCTACGACAATTTAATAGTTCACTTAGTGATGTTCATAATTATTTTCTAAGAACTTGTTGAAATAATTAACTATGTGCTCCCACTAAATCTGATATACCTTGTGATAAATCTAGTGTATTGCGGAATCAGTGCTCAACTTATAATCAAAGGATGTATCCGCTACAATTTCTACAAGCTTACAATGCGCAGGCCAACTTGCCAATCACTTCCACTATGACTTCTGCTTCATCTTTTGGTGTATGTGCTCCGAGCTCATGACTTTCATGCCTGAACGACAAGACAACCAATTGATCCTCCTGCAACAAGTGATGACATGTTGACCCCTGTATCCAGGTGATGAACATGGACCAGCTTGATGCATCCCTTCTGATCATAAGAACATGTTGATCCCTATATCCGGGTGATGGACATGAATCCCAATCAGCTTGATGGTGCTACATATGGGAGAAGCAAGAATAAATAATCTGAATGTTGGAGAACTCGATAATCTTTGGGAAGATAATGTAGAGGTGATTGCCAGAAGTATTGTTGGAAACAAAACAACAAAGATTATTGGGAAGAAATCATAAATAATGTGAATGTTGGAGAACTTTCCAACGTACTTGCACAAACTTATGCAATGCCCGCACTCACCGATGCTCTAGATAAAATCTTGTACGTATGCATAGTCCGTTCTGAAACCCCTACTTGGTTACGTGTACGGGAATTTAAACTTTCACCATGCATGCTTTGAAACTACCAAGATCTTGCTATGCAGGTACAAGTGAACAATGATTTCAAGATCTAGTTCTCGAAATATTGTACCAAACACCGTAAAAGCGGAAGAGGTGTTGATTATGATGTCAATAAAGCCTATAGAAAATCCTCATGCACAATCCTGTGGGTGAGGATGTTGCCGACTCCCCGTATCCAGCACCTTAATCCAGTAGAGTGAGGGTCTCACATGTTACCCTTATCAAAGTATGCACACATACGTCGGAGCAAATTCTGCAGCGCTTCACCGTCCAGGAATAGACGTCGTAGGTGTATATGAAGGTGGAGTTCTCAACACATGATAGAGATAGAGAGTAATTAGAGGATAGATCTGATTGGGACATGACACCTCAAATACCAATTAGAAGAACATCTAATTCAATTAGAAAGGCTATAATTAGGAGCTCCAATTAGACCTCTAATTCTACTAGAGAGAGAGAGAGAGATAGAGCGGATTGCTCTCAAAATTATGATTTGGCTATAGCATTGGGGGTCCTTTTATAGTTTGAGGAGATGGAGACATACAAAAGGGGAGGAGGAGTCCTAGTTGGGCTAGGAGGGGAGCTAGACACGCCAAGGAGGTGGCCGCACCCCTCTCCTTGCCCAACTCGAACTGGACTCCTTGTGGAGTCCAACGCCACCTCCATTTTTTCTTTTTCCCTTTTTCTCCCTTTTCTCTCCAATAAAATCCAGGAAAATAAATTGGATGACAAGTACCAATATTTGTTGACCTAGGGCCCACCTAGCAGCCCATGTAAAATAGGTGCGGCCATGAGGGGCATTCCGGCCCCCCTCCAGCACCCCCCTTCTCGGTTTTTTGCCCGAAACTCTTCCGACACCCTATGTCCGCTTTAGATAAAACCATCGATATTATATAAGATGGCATAAATATATTTCCGACACCCTAGGACATCTAATGCCCCTTGCACTTGCTCCGTAAAGCGTGCATCATCAATTTCTCTCTCTAACCAACTCCGGAATAAATTCCGATAGTAATAGAATTTATTTCTATTGCTTTGGGACATCCAATTCCCTCAATAGAAGTTATCTTCAATATATATAATATATCTATCATGTGGAAACACCAATCCGATGATACTCCTAGTTGATCTGTACCTACCGATATACACAAAATTACCCCTAACTTAAGTGTGTTTCCCCTACAGGTTCGATAGTGTGTTGACATGAAACTGGAAAG
The DNA here is from genome assembly GCA_028641055.1 of Alopecurus myosuroides. Lineage (NCBI taxonomy): Eukaryota > Viridiplantae > Streptophyta > Magnoliopsida > Poales > Poaceae > Alopecurus > Alopecurus myosuroides. The sequence continues at coordinate 115,098,407 of CM054062.1, read as the reverse complement.
TCTTTCCTTTTCAATAACCAATTGCGGGGACATGGACAACCATATTGACTCCCATATATTATACGAATAAACTGCTGAACATGTTGGTCATTATACAATTTTCCCATTACTCACGATACCAAATTTACGAGAGACTATGGATTCCGGTCTTGCCGTGAAACTATCTCTGGTTCACTTATACATTTGTCGTGTCTTGTTAACCGATAAGTTTCCTTTTACTCGTTACTGTATTATGATATCCCACAAGATGTATCATCATCATACATTGTGTGCAGAACCTATGGATATCAAGAATATCGAGTGGGCCCAAGCATGTATCTCTCTTTTCACGGAGGAGTAATTTCCATCTCAAAACATTGAGGTAATATACTCCATTAGAATTACCCAGTGGATACCTTTATATTCGCCCATTTTACGGTGACTCTTGATAGTACCAAAGTAAAACCTCCATAATATATATTACCCCGACAACGTCATGGTGAAAGGACACACTGTAATATAACTGTGTTGTGATATGACACTAAGGACAAAAAGATGTCTTAATGGAATCTCTTGGCATATCAATCTACTTAGGAAAAATCCAGCCTTATTGTTCCCTTCCAACAATATGCTATTCATTGATACTGACATAAACAATGTCCATGACTAGGAAAACATAGTCATCAAGTATCTAATGAATTAGTCGCAAAAGGGAAGACTAGGGTTTAATAATGTGTTAATGATACTACACGTAAGCGTGAGTTTTCCTCCGAATATCGTATTTAGGAATCACAGTCAATTATAGTATAGTAATATGAATCATAATTATGAAATAGATGTATAAGTATTATTTCATCCCCTGCCGACACCCACGAGAGTGATGAGAAGGGAGGGAGCACCTACAACCAACTCTTTGTGAGGAGTATAAACGATCAAATAAAGTAGCTAACAAGCTTAAATTAGCAACCCGGTTAGCTCTCCTTTTCATAAACCACGATATAGGTCAATAAAAGGAAACTAAAAATACGCGTAAAAGGCTACAAACGTGGAATAATGGGCATTCTATCCCATAAACGCTTAAAAATTCAAAATAGAATAATTCATCTATTAAGATTTCGTGTGTATATTTTCTTCCTTGGATGTTTCTGTTGCATATTTTTCATTGACAAAATCTTATATCCAAACTTCTGTTGTTTTTATCCTCCTGGATAAGACTATAGTCATCTTTTTTATTTGCGATAAAAGACTATAATTAATCTACCAATGTTAAAATAGTTAAAGATTTTATTTCCGTGAGAAGAAAAACGGTCATGCTTGGTGAGGTCAGGTTACTAATTTATAATTATTTTATCATAATGTCCACTAGAATTATAATTATTGTATAGAAAACATATATTGGAGTTATAGAAGAATACTAAATATATATTTAGCTACTCAAAATTCATAATTTCCAATGCCTCAATTTTTTCCGCATAGAATTAAATTATGTTACTGTGTTAGAGGCCTTAAATTATTGTAAAGAGATTTGAGTTAATTGATACCTTCGCATCGAGTTTGCACCTCGAGTTTAACGGATAATAGAGTTAGTGCATGCCCATGTATGTAATTTGCATGACCATTCAAGTTGTAAGTGAAAAGTTGTAATTTGGAATGACCATCCATGATCAACCAATGGACAAGGAATGTAAGGTTACAAATTAAAGGGGTTGAAGCAAGAAAGAGGATAACGTACTTTCTATACGTGTCGTAACCCGTGTTCTCTAATATATAGGATATTTAACAAAAAAAATTGGTTTTGTTCATTTTGTTCTTGGGTTAAAAGCTTACGATATGTGCTTACATGACTCACATGTTTTCTCATCGTTGCAACGCACGGGCATTTTACTAGTGTTTCTTAATTAGCCATAAGTCGTCGACATAATTGATGATGATAGTGGTAACTTCCTAATAATTTAAGAGGTATCTTAGCGAGTTCCAATGATCCTAGTATTTCAAAAATTTCAAAAATCTTATTTACGAATTAGAACAAAGTTGAATATAGCCAATAATGTATCCCACTAACAAGCAAAATGTCAATTTAAATACTTTATGTTATGCAAAAAGGAAAATTTCTAATAAATTTAGAGATTTTAAACATGCCTGATTTAGATCACACTTTTTTTATGTAGCTTAGAATACAGAGTATTTGAAATTGATTTTTTGCACATTTGTGTGAATGATACATCCAGATTTTTTAAAAAAATTTGAAACTCGAAATATGATTTTCAATTATTATTTTTAAATGCCAAGATCGCCGGAGCTTGGCTAAAAAAATCTCCAGTCGTATCTTAGTGACAAACTGACAACAAGATGAACAGGCCAAGACCGATTCATTTTTTAAAGGGATTTTATTACTTAATCATAGTTTAAGTATTACACCGGGTCTCTGCATAACAAAGATGCACACAGCCGCAAACAATATGAAACGAAAAGAAAGAAAACATCAAAAAGACATAGCCTAAAACAATCATGCAGACAAATACAGACGTCGCCTAAGGAGGACCAATCCGAATATCAAGCGGTAATAAAAAAAAATCCCTCGCCACCCGCACATGCCTTCGTGGGCTCGATACTCCGCCCGTTATAATATGGACACGAACGGAGAATACCAACGGATCGGAATAGAAACTGCAAACGAGAGAAATTCTTATAAAAAAATCTTGTTATTGCTACTCAGCCAGAGCGAGCATATAACGGCTAACGCTCCTATCCTAAAAATAGTTTTAAACCTTTTATCCATCCCATTCAACCAATTGCCAAATAAAATTGCAATGGATGTGGGCGGATACAAAGCCATTTGGATAGCCGACCAAATAGAACGCGCAAACTTACTCTCGAATAATAAGTGTTTAATTGTCTCGTCCATGCGACAAGAGATACACTTCATACACCCATGCCAATTGCGATTGACAAGATTATCCTCAGTTAATATGAATCCCTTGCGAAGATAACATGCAAAAAAAGCTTTAATGGCACCTTCTGCCATATTTTCTTATTATTATCGACTGGAACCTCGGAGTCAACCATCCTCTTATACATGGACTAAACCAAAAACTTCCTGTTTCCCGTTAAGTTTCATTGAAACTCATTGGTGCCTTCTGATAGTTGGATCAAAGCCAATCTATCCACCAAAGCATTCCAAGACTGAAGTCTCGGCCAAGTGACATCTCCCCTGAACGTCACATTAGGAGAAGTTGGCATAACCGTAGCTAACGTATCTCCTTTGTGACGAGCAATATTGTATAAGGCCGGATACTGTTCTTGGAGTGGGGTATTTCCTAACTATTTTTCCTCCCAGAACCCTATCTCCAATCCATCCTTAATCGTAAATACCCCAAAGCGAAAGAAATATTTCTTAGTCTCCATCAGGACAGACTAAAAGTGAGAATCACCTGGTCTCCAAATAACATGTGATAATGCTTTTGTGCGAATGCATTTCTGTCTAAGGAGCACCTGCCGGACACCATCCTCGGTAAGCAGCTTAAACAGCCATTTATTAAGTAAAGCTGAGTTCTTGACACTAAAGTCATAAATCCCCAACCCACACTTGTCTTCTGGCTGGCAAACAACATTTCACCTAGCCAATCGGTATTTCTTTTTCTCATTATCTCCCTGCCAAAAGAATCTCGAGCGGAAGTAATCTAATTTCTTTAAGACTCCTTTGGGTACTTGGAATAAGGAAATCATATATAGTACCATATTAGTTAGTACTGAGTTTATGGGAACCAATTTTACACTGAGAGATAAACATTTTCCTTTCCAACTCGCCAGTCTTTGTTGTAGACATTCTTCGACATGTTTTCATTCTGCATTAGTCAATCTTATATAATGTATGACGTTCTTCGACATGTTTTCATTCCGCATTAGTCAATCTTCTATAATGTATCGGTATACTCAAATACTTAATAGGAAATTGATATTGCTGACAGCCGAATAACTCAACATACTGATCCCCTGTAGTCTGGGCCTCTCCGAAGCAAAACAATACACTCTTGTGGAAATTTATTTCTAACCCAGATAACTGCTCGACCGCTGACAAAATTAATTTCCTATTTTTAGCTTTCTCCTGATCGTGTTCCATAAAAAGAATCGTATCATCCGCATATTAAAGGATTGAAAGTCCCCCATCTACTAGATGAGGAACCACTCCTTCAATCTGACCACTTTCTTTTGCCCGTTCAATCAAGATCGCTAACAAATCAGCAACTAAATTAAATAATATAGATAAGGGATAACCTTGCCTTAATCTTTTTGTGTTTGGAAGTAACGGATGTCATCGTTAACTTTGACAGCCACACTACCTCTTGACATAAAGCTATGAATCAAAGCACACCACTCCTCCAAGAAACCTTTTATTCTCAGAGTTTGCTGAAGGAATGACTAATTCACTTTATCATAAGCCTGCTCAAAGTTTGTATTAAGATTACTCCATCTAGTTTTTTAGTATGCATCTCATGGACGGTGTCGCAGAGCGGTCTGTCCATGAAAGAATCTCTCAAGAGGTTCGAACACTGGGGGCCAAACACAATTCCTTCACCTCTCGAGGAGGCTTCGCGAGGGAAGCTTGGAAATGATAGCAATGGTGACACGGACAGTTTACCCAGGTTCAGGCCACCAGTGTGGTGTAAAGTCCTACTCTTGCTTGTCAGATGGATTGCACTGCGGTGACTATAATACAAATGCGAGCTTGTGCTCGGGTCAGACTACTTGGGCTCTGGAATGAACTGAGCTCTCCTCTACCGAAGCCACCATGGCCCTCCTTATACTAGCATTTGGACCTCTTTCTCACTCATTTGGTGGAAAAGGGTTCCCACAACGAGCCAAAGTGAGTAGTGTCATGTACTCTGTGTCGCCTCCGCGGTCTTGGTCGTCGAGGACAGCTCCACCGTCCATGACGGCATGGTGGGGGCGCCCGGTGACGTGCCTCTGTCTTGTAGTGTGGTCTTGGTCTCCTTGCACCAAAGAGGCAATCTTGGGAAGACACTTTGGCCCGCGTATTTGTCCCCCGGACTTTATACACCAGAATGGAACTGTGGCTGAAGCAGGCATGCGCCTCTGCTCGGACTTCGTCAATGCACGGAGGAGCACTCGTCATCGGCACATGCCTTGTCCCCTGGTGAGCAGGGGGTTCCCTCGGGAGGAACGGATTGTGGACTGGAGCTCCTCCCGAAGGAACGAACCGACAAGTCTTGTCTCCGGAAGCTCGGGCTGACACGGAGCTGTTGGGGAGAGCCCCCTAGAAGAGAAAAGGTACCTGATCATCCTCTGGAGACGTCTACCGGGCCGGGCAGCAGTAGATGGTCTGGGATACCCTGGTATCTAGAGGCCCGATAGTAGCCCATGGGCCCGCGACAACACGTGGATGAAGGATACGAGAAGTCGTAGGGCCACCGCTGCCTGCCCGGCCTGGGACACGTGGCGCGGACGTTCGTGCAAGACACCCCACGATCGATTGGTCGTGGGCGATAACGGCTCCCTGCTCCGCAGCCCGACAGTCGGAGGGAACCGAAAAGACTACACTGGGTTGCCGTTCCTCACCTTCCGCGCGTCACCTCTGCCTTCCTTTCCCCCTTTCGTCTTCTCTAGGGAAGAGCGACATTCCTTTCTCCTCCACCGTTCGCCGCAGCCTGGGAACGGCAGTACCCTGGATCTTGTGGTCGAGCCCTCCACCATTGATGCCAGCAAGATGAAGAAAGTGTGTCGCATGGCCGCTCGTTCCTCCAACGAGCACGACCCGACAGTACTTCTCATGGGTACAGTCGACCTCGATGATCTTTCCCCAACGTTGTACCCGATCTTCTACCAGACGGTCATATCCGGTTTGATTCCTCCCTTCTCCTCTTTCTTCTTTGCCATCCTTGATCACTACCACATCCACCTGCTTCATATTCACCCCAACCCCAACCTCATCATGTTCGGCTTCACCTTCTACTGTGAGGAGTTTCATGGCGTGAGGTCGTCGGTGGCGCTCTTTCGCCGCTTCTTCGAGATGCGGGAGGACCATGCGGACACTGCCGTCGGTGACTTCTCCTTCCGCCTCGAGACCGCCATGGGTGCATTGTTCCCTCATATAGCCATCCCATACGAGGCTCCAGGCTTTCACACGAGGTGGCTATACGTTGATGCCACCGTGCCATGCGATCTTCAAGAATTTCCTTCGTCTTCGCCTGTGCGGCACTCAGGATGGCAGCTGGAGGATCTTTCCGGCAAGGGCCTGCGGACTCTGAGGGAGTGCGCAAGTGCGATGTACAACCGGGGCCTCACCTTCGACATGCTCATCCCCGAGAGAGTCGAGAGGCATCTCGCTCCCTTGCAACTTCATGAGAGGAGCGTGTGGACATACTCGGGTGTCGACGACCTGAGGCGCCTCGACGGCCACCTCCTCAGCCAATGCTCCTTCTCCATGGCGCTTGGGCTGTTGCTCAATTATGACATGTCGTCGAGGCTTCCTCCTGGCGTTCTCCCTCTCTATGATCTCCAGGCGAGGGAGAGGGCCGCGGTCGTGGCGCTGATGCCACTCTTCGATAGGTGGGGTCCTTTGGCCGAGGGGACAGAGTCGCACCTAGACAATCCGTATGCTCTGGACTCTGTCGAGGAGAGCGTCGAGAGCCCTCTTCCTCCTTTGGCCACCGGATCAGGAGCATCCTCATTGAGGGGACGCCGCCTGGTGGTGATGTCCTCTGATGAGGAAGAAGACAGGGATGGCGGAGGCCCGAGTCGTCCAAGGCCCAAAGGCGCCGAGGACCCAGGCGAGACGGCCGACGATCGTTGCTCGGGGAAGAGGCGGAGGATTGACAATGGCCCGCTGCCCTCTGTTGGCGTTGTTGTGGGGCTGTGGGGGTTGTGGTTGCGCGGCCCGCCTTGAGCCAATGTCGCCCCATACTGTGATGTTTCAGTGGCGGGTGAGGAGCCTCACCGTGAGCCCTTTTCCTTGCGCCTTTCTCCCGGCGTCGCCCCAGAGTGGGGCGCTTCAGTGGCGGGTGAGGAGCCTCACCCTGAGCCCTTTTCCTTGCGCCTTTCTCGCATGTTTTGACGAGTTTCTGCTACTTTTGACACTGATCAGGCCGCCGCCGGCCCTACGGAGCTGCTAGGGCAAGGCCCTGACCCTGTTGTTGTGCTGCTGGTGTAGCAGCCGGTCGTCAAGGAGGTGGCAGCCGAGGACGATGTCGAGGCTGAGCCGGTATCTCCAGGGCGTCCCGGGACGCCGGTGGAGGTGATCCCGGAACCCTCGCTAGCCCCCAGCGCGAGAGGGGACGTCGCCGCTTCGCTGGGGACGGGTGGAGCCGAGGTCGATGCAGAGATGGAGCCAGAGAGGAGCGCGGCTTCCGTCAAGGAGCTCACCGAGGACCAGTGGTCGCACCTGGTGCAAGGCTCTGCAGGCCCTCATCCTGGCCTTAGCGCTCTTGTGGATGATCTGGTGAGGTAGATTCATGATGTCATTGTTGCCCAGGCATCCTCCCAAGCAGCGACTATGTCTGCCAAGCACGAGCGTCTCGAGGCTCTAGGAAGCCAGCTGCAGGAAATGGTCGCGGGTTGCCTGACGTAGGAAGAGGCGGTCATGGCGATGAGGTGCGTGATGCTCTCGGAGGCGGAGCGCGAGCGCTGTGATGCCTCTTCGATGTTGATGGAAGCCCAGTCGGCCCTGGCGGCCCTGGCGAGTGTGCAGGCTGGCCGAGAGCTTCGTCTAGAGAGGAATCAACACTCTTTGGAGGTCGAAGAATGGTCCCACCTTCGCCGGGAGAAAGAGGAGGAGCTTGCTTCTAAAGAGGAGGCGGTTGCCGAAGCTGAGAGGGACCTCTCAATGCGAGAGGAGAAGCTAGATCATGTCGAGATCGAGCTTAGCCTTTAGCGAGAGTGTCTCGAGACCCTTGAGGCTGAGGTACAGAAGACAGAGGCTGATATTCTGAAGAATGTCAAGACTTGCAATGCCTGACTTGCTGGTATGAGGGCCGACAACGAGCGGGGCATTCAGAAGGAAGTTGAAGCCGGTCACGCGGTTATTCGTAAGGAGCTCCTAAAGGACTTTGGCCAGAAAAGAAAAGACCTAGAGGCCAAGTTTGTCCAGCGGAAGAAAGAGCTGCAGAAGAAGGTGAAGGACCTTGAGAAGGACTTGCAGCGGGTCCGCCGGACGTGGGACGAAGAGAGGAAGGCGAAGGATCTCGCAGCCAAGGAGGCTACAAGGCACGAGGCGGATCTGCTCGCCTTGTAAGAGAAGATTTCCCCTCTTGGTTAGGGATAGGAGGAGCGCCTTGCCTCCGCTCAGTAGGCGTGCCAGCTGCAACGCTAGTTCCAGGCGCTATTCCTTCGAGCAGTGTGCAGCACCCGCGCCTACTCCGACCGCGTGCACATTGAGTCGCTAGCCCTCCCCCTCGAGTATAGTGGCGCCGGCTGTTTCCACTATTTCTCGTGGTTTTTAACCACGCTCGAGGAGGAAGTTCATGACTTGGACAAGGTATTGAACAAGGAGAACCGCTGGCTCCTGGCGGTGGCGATCAACCACGCCTTCTCCCAGCTTCAGCTCTGCAATCCCCTCTTGGACTTCAACACTCTTTCTGCTCTGATCCTAGATGAGCCAGGTGCCCAAGGCGGTGAACGACTTCACTGAGAAGTTCAACCTTTTGAAGGACATGCCCAAGCCTGCTGGTGTTGGTGAAGAGGAGGGATCTGTTGGTGAAGAGGACGACTCCGAGGAAGACTCTGAGGGGCACCATTCTCCCACTCATGTTTGATTGTTGTTCATGTGTTCCTGGTGCACATATTAGGTGGTAGGTGAACTATCTTGTGAACCTTATGCGTGAGTCGCTGCGCGACCCTTGTTTTGTTGTTCCTTAGTCTATGGATGTGTTTCAGCAATGATACTTAGCTTTTGTGTGGTGGCATCCTTTGAGACACCTTGCATATGTCCTTTGCGGTGCACCTCCTCCTGCTCCTTGTGGAAGTTTCTCCGGTCTCCGCGTGGAGAATTGAGAGCTTGTTCCTTAGGGATGGGGCAACCTACAGTTTATGCTCTTGGAGAGGTGCGTGTTTGGATGCTCCTTCGTGAGCATCTCGCGAGGAGAAACACGCCAAGAGACTTGGCGAAGTGTTTGTGTGCAGTAGCAACCCGCTCAAATACACTGTTCCAGCCCCGCTCGTGGGATGCTCTCGAGAGGAAAAGGACACTCGCGCGTCTCTTCGGAGAGGGAAGTCTGCATGCTGAGATAGATGCTTATGATCTTGTTGGATGCAAAGATGCAAGCATGCAGGCACGCAGAGGAGATGTCATTGCTCGGGAAAGCAACTGGATTTTACTGCTAGGGTGAGGCATTGTTCTCTTACAAAACGCTTGGGGATGTCGTGACCTATTGTTCCCCCAAGCAGCAATTGACGTGACCGTGCGGACACTGGACTCCCATCATCATGGGGCTGATACTCACGCGAGTTCAGGTGCACATCTCGAGGATGTACTGGCCTTGTGGCGCCCTCAAGTAACAAAAGTTTGCCCTTCCGGAGCGGGGCTCCCACTTGTGTAGGTAGAAGCTCCCGCGACCTTGTGGCCAGCCTAGCGAGAGCTCAATGACACCCTCACGGAGAGAGGTCCTGGCGTCATTTTTACCGTTGCGTCACGGGGCCCCTCAAGGGTACCTCTCCATGGCCTTGTGGAGGCCATGAAGCGAGCATGTTGTGAGCGCTCCTCCCTATTAAGGAGGCGTGCTCCCATGGAGAGGAGTGGTAACCCCCGAGCCTCCAGCGCTCTGGGGGTCTTCTGGGTGGCAGCCCCCGAGCCTCCGGCGCTCCTGGAGGGGTCTTCGGAGTGGCTGCTATCTCTCGATAGGTTAGCACTTCTTCTTGGGAGCCTCGTCGTGGTGTCCCACATCGTTTTCATCGGCCGGGTGGGAGGTTGCCACCTCGTTGTAGGCTCGCTCGACGGAACGCGTTGCATCCTCCACCTCCCCATGGATGGTGATGGTGCAGCAGGCCCGTGCAGCTTCGCGAGGTTGTACGTGTGGTGCGTCATAGCCATGAACCTCGCGAGAGATGGGTACCCGAGGATGGTGTTCTAGGGGAGGGAGATGTGTTCTATGTCGAAGTCGGGTGTCTCGGTGCGGTAGTTCTGGCGAGTGTCGAGCGTGACGGCGAGGCGCACCTGTCCCAGAAGGACCGTTGTGCCGTCTGTGATGCTGGTGAACAGCCTCATGGGAGCCAGACGCTCGTAAGGCACTTGGAGCCGCTCGAACGTGGGCACTGAGATGACGCTGAGGCCCGTAACCCCATCAAGAAAAGTCTTGTTGACAGCGATGTTGTTGATGGTGGGGATGCAGACCCGAGGTAGGGTTCCCACGGTCCTTGTGGACTTGGAGTGGTCGCTGATGTCGAAGGAGACCTTGTGGTCTGACCACTTGAGTAGCTTCGCCGTGGTTGTGCCTGACTAGACAGCATCGATCTCGCACGAGATCTTATTCAAGTGGCGGTTGGAGAGGGGAGCATGTGTTCCTCCAAGAATGCAGGCTATGTAGCCCGTGGGATCTTGGTAGCCCCTGCAGTGTTCGTCCCTGTGTGACAGCGTTCACCTGAGGCGGGGGTGGGATGGGACGTTGCAGCAGCGGGCGCTGCTGCTGCGGCGGTGGTGGCTGCTAATGGGGCGGCTGGTAGCCGCCGTCGTTGTAGCCACCCATGTTGTAGTTTTCGTACCCGTTGTAGTGGTTTGGACCATGCTCCTCCCATCTCCCTCCAGCTCGGCCTCCCCCTCGCCCAGGACTGCACCAGCCGCCGCCTCGAGAGTAGCCCTCCTGGCTACCCCTCATGAGGCGGTCTCCCCGCATCCACTCCAGCTGGAAACAGTCCTTGGTGGCGTGTGAGTGCATTCTGTGAAACTCACAGAACAGACGGTTGTCCGCCACGGGTGCGGCATCACTGCATCCTTGCTTGTGTTTTGGCTCCGTAGCCAGAACGGTTGGAGCTTTCCGTTTAGCGTCTGCATTGTTGCTTCGTGCCTTGGTCTTGGTCTTGGAGTCCACCGGCTTGGATTCATCGGCGGGCGTGATGTGTCTGAAGAGGCATCCCTCCTCAGCCTTAGCGTACCTGTCGGCCATGTCCGCGAGCTCGATGGCGGGGGTGAGGTCGTCCCTGATGTCGAGCTCTTTGAGCATGTGCTCGTTGGTGACCCCTTCTCGGAAGGCGGAGATGACGTTCGCGTCGGCGATGCGGGCGATCTTGTTGCGCGTCTGACTGAAATGCTGCAAGTACTGGTGAAGTGATTCGTCGGGGCGCTGGCGTATGCCGCGGAGGTTGTTGTAGGAGAGGGGGCGCTCGTAGGAGCCCTTGAAGTTGGCGATGAAGTGGAGACACAACTCCTCAAACGACCCGACGGAGCCCTCCGACAGCTTCATGAGCCAGACGACGGTAGGACCCTTGAGGGCCATGGGCAGCCAGTTCGCCATGCACTTATCGTCCCCCTTTGCAGCTCCTATGCTGAGGTAGTAGAGCTGCAGGAAGTCGAGGGGAGGAGTAGTGTTGTCGTAGCGAGATGGCAGTGTCGAGTTGAACTTCGGAGGCCAGGAGACCATGTGAACTTTCTTGGTGAATGCGAGAGCTCTACCAACATAGACTGTGGCACACGCGTCGAGGTCCGCTGGGCGGTTGGCGCGACCGACCTTGGCGAGATCATGGATGCTGCACCGCTCACGCTCATGGCAGCATTCATCTGTACGCGCGAATCTGGTGGGGTGCGCAAGATCTGGCAGCTGTTGCTGCTCTTGTCAGGCACCTTGGTGGTAGGTGCCTTGTTATGGAACTTGGTGCAGGGATCACCTTGCACCGGTGAAGTTACACTGTTACAAGGGGGCTGCGCGTCAGGAGCTTCCGGACTCCTACGCTGGTCAGCGCCGCCTCCCCGCGGCTCCCGCGGGCAAACGGTGGAGAGCTCCTGGAGTCGGGCAAGCCATGCGGCATGTCCTTCCGGTGCGGGCGGGTGCGTAAGCAGTTCCCGAACCAGCAGTAGAGCTGCTGCGGGAGTAGGTTGTTCCAGGCGTCCCTGCATTCCTGACGGTGGTGGGGGTGGTTGCTGAGACGCAGGCGCGTCTTACTGCTGCCTGTAGGAGGAAGCTTCCTCCTCAGCGCCGTGTTCGCCTACCACGCCAGCGGTGTTGTGTCGCGTTGCGTCATTGTCATTGCCGGTCGGCTCGACATGCCCCCGGCGGCGAGCGCGATCGGAGCGGGTGAGGCGAGGATGGTCCGGGCGGCAGGGGCCATGGCAACGAGGAAGGAGTGCCTTAGCCCCCTTGATAAGGACATGCCTGAGGATTATGTTCTCACAAGTTTGGATGGAGAGTTGATAGAAGACCACATGATCATGGTGAAAACAATCATTCAAGATGGTGAAAACAAGATTACAATGGTGAAAACAATAAAGCAAGATGGTGAAAACAATAAATAACAATTGTTATTCCATGAAAACAATTGTTATTCATCAAGACAAGGGGATAGGTGCCTCCACCAAGTCAAATGCGCCTCCTAAAATCCTATTCCATATAGGTTTGGTTTGTATACCAATTGGGCCGAATTCCTTTGTGTGTGGAATCGGTTTGTATCCCTAGTTGTGTCCTAGTTGGACTCCTAGTCCTAATAGGAGTCCTAGTCCTAGTAGGAGGTGGGTTGCTTGCGCAAGGAAGCCCTTGTGGCCGCACCCCCCCACCTATATATTCATGCCACCTGCGTGTGGATTAGGGAGAACAATTTAGACAACAGAAACCCTAGCCTTGAGATTGTATTGCTGCTAAGCATTCATCTTGAAGTATACCAAGTCAAAGTTTGCGTGATATCTTGCTATTCCATTGGGAATTAGGGGGATACAGGACCACTGGTGATCATTGATTGCTTGTGCAAGAGTGTGTAGTTGAGAATATCCAAAGGGCTTGATTGTTGTTGCATTGGCAACAAGGGTCATCCAAGTGAGAGGTCTCAGTGTAGCACTAGTTATCCACATATATCAGAAAATACAAAAAGAGAGAGAGAAGCTCATTGATAAGATTGGGCCACCCCATATCATCTTGGTATCAGAGCCTCAGGTTTACTCGGTGAGCAAATTTATCCCTAGTCTAGCTGTTTTTATTTCCTATCCAGAAAAAGCCATACAAAAATATTAGGTTTAGTTTGTGTCAGAGCCTAGATCAACACCAATTTGCATCTACCAGTTGCTGTTTCTTGTTGATTTGCGTTCCCGTTTTTCCTTTTCATCTTTTTAGGGTTCATCTTTGTTTCCATCATAATCCGAAAATTCCTCAAAAAAAAATCTCCAAAAGTATTGCAAGTTTGTCTTCACCTTCCGCTCGAGTTGGGCAGTTAAAAATCTCGTACTGCGTACGCCTGTTACCACCACGCACACCTTTTGTCCTGAGCCACACCGAAAAGTACTCCTGCCAAACGCGTGCGCACACCTACCAAAAAGCTAACCGCCAAACGCGTGCTGGCCACAGCGAATCGGAGGCAATTAACAGATCCCACCTGGACTCGGTACTACCGGCCAAGAATTCTGCGCCATCACCGCGTCCATCGAACTACGTGCGCGCCCCGATCCCACCAACCACCGCATGTTTTTTCCGGTCACCTGATCCCACCTAACCCGCTACCGGTCACGTGTTGTTTCCACTTCATACGTATCAAACTCCGATCCTATCGGCACCCGATCCCTGTTCGTATCGGAGTCCGAGCCAAACCGCACCACTACGCGACCAACGCTGCTGTGAAGTCTGAGCGCTCTCTGTCCCCCGTCGGAATCCGACCACGAGGCATCCACGAGCTATGCATCCACCGCTACCAGCCAAATAATTGCTGCTCATCCACAATTCCAAACCGCTACCCGCCAAACGAGCATCGCGCGCACACCTACATCTATCGGAGTCCGAGCGCTACCAGCAGGAGCTGGTTCCAATTATCGCGCGCAGCTGCCTCGCAACAATTTTCACCTGTGTCATCAAAAGCCATACACACCGCAGCAAGTCTACACAACCACGCACACAAATTTCTTTAGTTTTTCTTTTGTTTTCTCCTGTTTTATCCCTAGGATTCTTGTGCTGATCTTTGGTAAGCCCTAGCTACAGCCATTCTACAGCAAATTTTAGGTCCCCAAAACCCAAAGACTAGCTGTTTTATTGCTCTACAGGCTGCTCAATTTGATCAATTCTTGTCCATATTTTCTGCTCCTAGTTGATTCAAAGGCCATTGGAAAAGTACAAAAAAATAGAAAAAGCAAAAGAGGCCGAGCTACATATCACTAGTGGAAGCTATTTCATATTGGAATTTTTGTGGACATATTGAGCAATCTTGTGCCTGTTTCATTGAGTATTTGCTAGTGTCTTCCTAGTGCTTGCAAAATCTCTACCATATATTTGCTAAGCCACAATTGTCTCCAAGTGTAAGTGTGTTTCCTTTAGTTATTTTTATCACATTGAGCAGTGCATTGGAGTTGTTATTTTGGTGTTGTTAGGAATCCCAACCAAGCCCCACCAAATACCTTGTTTTGCATTGTAACACTTGAGAGCCTGGGTATTCTCTTCTCACACTTGACACAGTTTTCATTGGTACTTGTTGGTAAGTTGATCCTTATTCACTTTGGAACAGTAAGTGAACCTTTCTTTGCTGGTTTGAGTGAGTTTGAGAGGCACCACAACCCATTGATTATTTGTTTTCACTAACCCATTAATCATGAGTTTTGCTAGTGAATCTTCTGTGCAGGGTGAAAAGGAGAAAGCTGATTTGATGCCCAAAACAAAGACTGCTGATGATACATGTACATGGGCAGATTTTAATCTCTTTAGAGAAGGAGTTGCTAATCGGATTGAACAAAGAGTTGAGAAGAAAATTGAGGAATATGATGATATCCTAAGGAAGGATTTGACAGTGGTTATTGAGAAACAAACTGAGGCTACAAATTCAATTCGTGTTCTTCAAGAGGCCATGAATAATCTCACAAGGGAAGTTGCAAATATCTCCACACAATTACAAAGAGCTAATCTTGGTGGTAATCATGAAGAAGGCCGAGCCATTGCTTATGGAGGCCGTGGCAATTTTCCACCTAGAAGAATTCCATTGGATGATAATAGAGAAGAGGATGGCCTTGGGAAACCAAAATTCTTTGTGCCTACTCTCACATGTGATAATGATGATGCTGAGGAGTTCTTGATGTGGGAATTGAAGATAGAAAAGCTATGGAGAATGCATAATTACACTGATGAGAGGAAAATCAAGCTAGCATCTTCTGGATTTGATGGTTATGCTCTCTTGTGGTGGGATGGCATCATAAGATTGAGGGAAACACAAAATCAACTAGAAATTACTACATGGGCTGAGATGAAACAACTTATGACTGAGAGGTTTGTTCCAACAAATTATTTGAGGACTCTCTATGACAAATTGCAAAATTTGAAACAAGGAACAAATTCAGTGGATCAATATTACAAGGAGATGGAATTAGTGCTACAAAGAGCTCGAGTTGTTGAAGCAAAAGAGCAAACAATGCAAAGATTTCTGTCAGGATTATCTTTTCAAATTAGATGCATTGTGAGGCATGTGCAATATAACAATATGACATAATTGTTGCATCAATCAAGGGAGGCAGAAAAGAGGTTGGCCAAGGAGGTTACTTTGGCTCCAAGGAAGATTTGGCCCTCGAGATCCTCTTCCTTTTCACCACCTACACCTACAATTACTCCAACTCGAGATAGTACACCATCCAAACCCGAGCCAAGCATCTCCAATACAAGGAAAACACCACAACCCGCAGCTAGTGGAAGTGGTTCTACTCAATCAACAGCTAGACATAGAGACATGACATGCCATACTTGTGGAGGAAGAGGGCATTTTAAGAGAGATTGTCCTAATAAGAAAGTCATGGTGATCAATGCTAATGAGGAGTATGAGAGTGGAGATGATGCTGATCCTAATGGAGAGGATACATATGATGATGATGATGATGGTCCCCTTAATGCTTTTGCAACCAATTATCCAACCATTGTTTGCACCAAGGCTTTGAGTGTTATTCCTAGCAATGATGAGAGCCAAAGATGCAATTTATTTCAAACCAAGGCAATTGTTGGACCCAATATGGCTTGCAAGGTGATAATTGATGGAGGGAGTTGTAGAAATCTAGCAAGCAAGGAGCTATGTGCAAAGCTAAGGTTGCATTACATTCCACATCCACAACCATATTATATTCAATGGTTAAATAACAAGGAAGAAATCAAGGTATGCCATATGGTGAGAGTGGATTTTCAAATTGGACCATACAAAGATACAATTGAGTGTGATGTGGTTCCCATGACAGTTTGTCACTTGTTATTTGGAAGACCTTGGCAATTTGATAAAAAGGTTACACATATGGGAAGAGCTAACACATATCACTTGAATTGGAACAATAAGGATATTATTTTGAGGCCTATGACACCACAACAGATTGTGAATGAATCAAGACAAAAAATTGAGATGCTTCAAGAGAAGGAGAGTGGAAACACCAACTCTATGGAGGAAGACAAGTCTAGGCCGAGTGGAAAGAGCCTTTTAACTAATGACATAATTTTTCCTAGTGTTGTTTCTTGTGTACAGGTTGCTATTGAAGAAAGGGAGCACAAAGAAACATCACAATCATCACACATATTGGAGGATTATGCCACGGATACAAGTGTTCTTGCTTGTGATATGAAGGTTATTTTTGAAGAAAGGGAGCTACAACCTTCAAATTCACAAGAGATTGATGATTTCATACCTACTACACATGAGGAGGGTAGTATTGATAAAGGTATTGATTTCGGGTTGGTAACAACAAGTAGTGCATTATGTGATAATTTACAACCATATAATATAATGATGAATTCGAAATTTCACAATGTGGTTCTTATTACACATAAAGAAGTACTTGCTAAGATACCATATAGAGATATTATATATTATGACATGTTAAAAGAACCAATTGATGTGCAATGTGCTATGAATAAATTTGGTTATGATGATTCTTGCACATATGATAATAGTTTCAAATTTTATTTGATTGGTGATTATAATTTGGATAAAATGTTCATGGTACATTCCATATGTATAACCAATAATAATAATGTGGCCGAATTATATGATATTTTACCTCGGGATGAATTACAAATTTTTACATATGGGCATAATATTACACATATGTTTGGTTTACCACAATTTTCATTAGATACATGTGCTATTCAAATAAACTTCACTTATATATGCAATTATGATGGCTATGGATTGAAAAGTTATGACTTTTATGTGTTGTTTTCATACAAATTTCGTGATCCTAATTCATGTGCACTATATTATGTTTTACTAACGACTAATGGGTGCCATTATAGATACATATATTGTGCATACACTTTGTTCTTTTTGTTTCTTCCACTTTCAGATTATCACAAGCCGAGGACGTCTTGTCTTGAAGAAAGGGAGGATGATAAGGACATGCCTAAGGCTTATGTTCTCACAAGCTTGGATGGAGAGTTGATAGAAGACCACATGATCATGGTGAAAACAATCATTCAAGATGGTGAAAACAAGATTACAATGGTGAAAACAATAAAGCAAGATGGTGAAAACAATAAATAACAATTGTTATTCCATGAAAACAATTGTTATTCATCAAGACAAGGGGATAGGTGCCTCCACCAAGTCAAATGCGCCTCCTAAAATCCTATTCCATATAGGTTTGGTTTGTATACCAATTGGGCCGAATTCCTTTGTGTGTGGAATCGGTTTGTATCCCTAGTTGTGTCCTAGTTGGACTCCTAGTCCTAATAGGAGTCCTAGTCCTAGTAGGAGGTGGGTTGCTTGCGCAAGGAAGCCCTTGTGGCCGCACCCACCCACCTATATATTCATGCCACCTGCGTGTGGATTAGGGAGAACAATTTAGACAACAGAAACCCTAGCCTTGAGATTGTATTGCTGCTAAGCATTCATCTTGAAGTATACCAAGTCAAAGTTTGCGTGATATCTTGCTATTCCATTGGGAATTAGGGGGATACAGGACCACTGGTGATCATTGATTGCTTGTGCAAGAGTGTGTAGTTGAGAATATCCAAAGGGCTTGATTGTTGTTGCATTGGCAACAAGGGTCATCCAAGTGAGAGGTCTCAGTGTAGCACTAGTTATCCACATATATCAGAAAATACAAAAAGAGAGAGAGAAGCTCATTGAGAAGATTGGGCCACCCCATATCACCCCTACCTAGTGCGCCAAATGTCGGAGAGCGGTCTGTCCATGACAGAATCTCTCAAGAGGTTCGAACACTGGTGGCCAAACACAATTCCTTCACCTCTCGAGGAGGCTTCACGAAGGAAGTTGGAAACGACACCAATGGTGGCATGGAGAGTTTACCCAGGTACAGGTCACCAGTGTGGTGTAAAACCCTACTCCGGCTTGTTTGATGGATTGCACTGCGGTAACTACAGTACAAATGTGAGCTTGTGTTCGGGTTAGACTACTTGGGCTCTGGAGTGAATTGAGCTCTCCTCTACGGAGCCACCATGGCTCTTCTTATAATGGCATTTGGAACTCTTTCCCACTCATTTGGCACGAAAGTTCCCACAAGGAGCCAAAGTGAGGAGCATCCCGTACTCTGCGCCGCCTGCGCGGTCTTGGTCGTCGAGGACAACTCCTCCGTCCATGACGGCATGGTAGGGGCGCCCGGTGACGTTGCCTCCGTCTTGTAGCGCGGTCTTGGTCTCCTTGCACCAAATAGGCAATATTCGGAAGACACTTTGGCCCGGTCAGTTGTCCCCCTGACCTTATACAACAGAATGGCAACTGTGGCCAAAGCAGGCATGCGCCCCTGCGCGGCCTTCGTCAGCGCACAGAGGAGCAGTCGTCGGAGGCACATGCCTTGTCCCCCGGTGAGCAGGGGGTTCCCTCGGGAGGAACGGATGGCGGAGTGGAGCTCCTCCCGAAGGAACAAACCAGCAAGCCTTGTCTCTGGAAGCTCGGGCTGAGGCAAAGAGCCCCCTAGAAGAGAAAAGGCACCTGATCATCCTATGGAAACGTCTGCCGGGCTGGGCAGCAGTAAATGGGTCGGGATACACTGGTATCCAGAGGCCCAATGGACGGTTTTATGGAGAACCACAACCCCATCTACTGCATAAAAGCTGTTTGTGTAGGTTTTACCGCGTGATCTGCTAGTAAATTTAACCAGATGGTCGCAACCTTCGTAAAGATTTTGAAGCTAACATTAATGACGCAGATAGGTATATATTGTTGTATACTCTCTATACTTCCAAAATCCTAGGCAACAAAATGATTTCCCCAAAATTAAGACGATAAAGGTCCAGTTTACCTGTATGCACACATTCAAACATATCTACAAGGTCCGTTTTAACGACTTCCCCAAAATGTTGATAGAAATGTGTGGGACAACCATCTAGGCCTAGTCCCTTATTATGCTCCATTGTGAAAACAGCCTTTCTAATCGCCTCTTAGAGAAAGGAGTTGTAAGAAAGGTGTTCTCCTCATTAGATACTTGAGGAATATCGTCCGTTCGTGACTCGTCCATGGTAAGATTACTTTATTCTGGATCCCCGAACAAACCTTTATAGTAGTTTGTAATGAAAGATTTGAGTTGATCATGCCCTTTAATCAGACCTTAATCATGAACAAGAGAGTGTATACGCTTTTTCCTATGTCGCCCATTGGAAACATTATGGAAATATCTCATATTAGAATCTCTTTCTAGAATGAATTTTTCCTTAGATTGTTCGTAATATTTGAGCTCTTCCTCTCGCGGCATATTGGCTACCTAGGAATTAGACTGTCTTTTGAGCTCAGTCTCTTGTGGTGTTAATAGTTGTACCTCTGCAATCTGGTCAAGCTTGTCCATAATGGAACAGATGTGCAATTTTTTTAACAAACCAGCAGTGTGTCTACCCCAACCCCAAAGATATTTACGCACATTGCGCATTTTATTATTCCATCTTCAGATAGGGGTGTCACCCACTACTGGTGATATAGGCTTGGCATCTAGATTGTCCCGATCTTCACGGATTGACGGACGTGAGGTGGAGAGATTGGGAAGACACGATGAACTCACGCAGACAAAGGGAGGATAACTCATGAAGCCTACGAGGGATCGGAAACCCAAGTCAACAACACGCTAATTGGAAATGATATACCTTCAGGGGCCTGTCTACCGTGCCAATAGAAGCTCAAGGGTTAGTTGAGGAAGATTGGTGTGACACTAACTAAATCCCAAGGGGAAAGGATATCAATCACCAAGGAATCTTGATACAATCCAATAGATGAATCTATGGAGTGTCCATGTATCCCATGGGGGTTCTCCACATGGGAGGGGAGCACAAAGCCCAATTCTATCTCAAATCAACTCTTGTCTACCTAGGAAGGAGGGGGTCCTATATATAGTAGTAGGGGCTAGGTAGAGGGATACAGGGGAATATTCCAAATCACATCACGCACGCAGGTAAGTCACAGGGGAGCCAGGCTGGGAGGCCGACCTAGGCCGGGCTGTAGGCCGGGCCAGTCTGTAGGGTGGTCGTCCTGAGGCTTGCCGAGAGGCCGGCGTGGCCGGGCAGGGAGGCCAGGCGGCTCTGTAGGGTAGCCGACCTGGGTGCTGGCCTAAGCCGGGTTTCCTCGATGCGTAAATTTGGACTGAGGTTGTAAACCATCACGCAACAACCAACCTAATTCAAATTTGAACTGAGGTTGTAAATTTGGCTTCAAATTACCAGTAGATAGTAGGATTGGAGCATGATTTGATAGTGCCTCAATACGTTCTAGTGCGCGTATAGTAACCAATGGTTATTTATCTATAGTGATCTAGCACACCACTGCATGTTGTAGTGTACAAATCATTGATGTAAAACTCAAGGAAGGACCATTCCGTAAATTTATATCATACAGAGTAGTACATCAGAAACGTAGTCGGTTCAAGGTGACACTATACGATACAATTACATTCATTACAAAATTTTGAGAACACAACTTTCTATACGAAAGAAGGTCTCGTGCAAATAAAACATCAGAAGATGCAAATCGTAAGTCTAAGATGGAGAATAACTCTAGCTCTAAACCTAGTCCACTATGATTGTGGTTGCAAATCTAATCTAATGCTTTTGGGGTTCTATGTCCAGAAATGGTCTCCTCTTACAACATTTTATATTATCCCTCACTAGCATTGTTGGAATTGTTGCTTTATCAGCTAAATAGTATATGACTCCTTCTATCTTGATGGATACTAACACCTACCTCCTTGATCGCTCCAAAGTCTAAGAAGGGGGTTCAAAGGGGTGGGAATGCGTACAACGTACTCAGCAAGTTCAGGTAAATAAGTATAAAGTGTTTTATACTTTATCTACTGCCATGAGGCAAAGATGCAAGTTTTGGAAAACCATTTCTTCAAAGGTCAAGATTTAGTTTCTAAAAACTATGCCCACCAAATCTTCACATGTGCTAGAACTTCATGGAGTTCCTTTCCTTCAGCGTTCGCAACTCCTTTCCGGAACAAGGGTAACATGTCACATATTTTTACACTCTGCAGACGTGCGCTACTTTACCCATAGGCGATCAAGACCATGTTGCACAACCAGGCATAAGTTCATGTCCACGCCCACTCAGATGTGGGTCCTAGTTACTGATCCAAACCAAACTGTGCTTCTCCGCACAACACATGCCCACCCATTTCATACCACGCAGGTTTACCCCTAATTCTACCCCCACGACAGATATCTAGGCTCCCCGGGCAGCCCATCATAGGCACCAGAATCCGTGGGAATTAAGGGATCCCACCCATGTGCATGTAGTCCCGCAAGACCTACAACATACGACTCTAACAGCCCATTGACATGTGAAAGGGAAAAGATCACCGTTGGCTTACTCGCCCCATACAAGAAATATCGTTAACGCGGTATTTACGGCACTTTGACGGCATTTGTGAAATAATCCTAGGTTATTACTTTCCCGTACAAAAAGAACCTTCCAATAACCGATTCTTCTTACCATGGTTCCATCTGCCAGCCAGCATAGTATATAGCAGTTCACATCATTCAAATGTAGTAATTTATTTGAATGTAGGTAATACTATATAAATTTGCAAGTACTTTCATAAATATACTTCAAAGTGGACATGAGAAAGAATGAACATGCCTGTGACAGAAGTGGTTGTTAAAACCCTTTGTGGTTCTAGGGTTTGCGTTAAAACCCCGATTTCTGAAAATAGCAAAGTATTCCCAGTAAGGACTACACAAAACACTAGCAAGATGATATAATGCATAATAATAAGATGCATCATGAAATACCTTAAACTTGCCCCAGCTCTCAAGCGTAAGCTACGTGTTATAAGACACTCCGATTTCATTGCGTTTATTTGACTTAGAGGAGTTGTTGTTCTTCTTGTGGGGATGACTTTTATCACTTAAAGAGTAAATAATAGTAGGGTTTTGAGGTTTGAAATGATTTACTTATTTATCTTAAATTATTACTTCTTTAAGACTTATGTGTGTTTCACTTTTATTTAGCAATTCAATTATTATCATATTTAAGAGATAAATTTATGTGTTGTAGATTTGTTTTAAATTCTCAAACAACATTGTTTGTATAAACTTGGTCAAAAGGAAAATTACATAATTTAACATTATAACATTGCAATTATAAAAAGTGATAAAAACAATGATTATTTATAAAACAATATCTATCCGAGACAACTATAATTATGACAAAATAACATCTTATACATGGTTAATAGGTAGCTAGAGATTCATATACAACTTTAAAAAATTATCGAAATTTATGCCATATTGAAAGGTAGGGAATCTTGGACATTTATAAAAAAGGTCAAAATTTAATTATTCACAAGAGTTTGAAAACATCAGAAAAGGATTTCATTTGTCTTAATGATCATTTTGATATATAACTTGCAATTTTCTAAATTTATTGAACAAATGGTTATTTTCTTTAAATGAATTAATTCAAATTCAAATAATGTGCAAACTTGAACTTTACCAAACACATTTGAAAAGTTGATAAACATATAGATTTTATTTATATAAACATTTTGATAAGTTTTTCATGTTTTGTGATTAACAGAATAAAAGCTATTGAATTAATAATTTTATTCAATTTTCTGATTTTAAATTGATAGGTGGGGCCCACCTGTCATGGATTTTTTTTCCTTTTATAAATATTTTCTAAGAGAATAAAATCTCACAGCCTGGTCCTACGCTGACATCACCATGACGCCAGCGATGGCCGGAGCATCACTACCAATGTTCAATTCGCCGATTCTACTCGAATTAGCCCATGGTGTGCGGTGCATTCAGTAGAGGAGTTCACAGCGAGCCATTAGGTGGCCGCGCCACCCCGAATTGCACACCGGAAGCGGCCGACGGCGAGCTCCCGCAGCAGCGCTCGGAGGTATATGACGGGTACAACATACAGAGGAAGAGGGGACAAAGCAAAGGCACTAGGAGGTGCAGCTGCTCACCGCGAGCTTGATGGAATGGTCAAGGATGGCCAGAAGGCGACGGAGGCGGAAATTTTTTCATGGCCACGGGCGTCCGTAGCTCGGGAAGACGAGCTCGTCCAGCCCGTTCCCGCCCGTCCCGACTTGTGTACAAGCTCGAGGAAGAAGAGGCGAAGACGACGGTGCGATAGGGATGCTCACGGGCCCGAAGTACTCCGGAACGGCGGCGAATCAACAACGGCCAATCTAGGTTATGGTTTCAGGCAGTGCGCGGATACAGAGAGCGAGAGGGTGAGACGCATGCGAGGAGGACAAGCCAGAAGGCATGGCACCCTCCCCTACAACTTATCCTCCCGCGCGGTGATACGTCGAAAACGTATCTCCTTTTCTGAACACTTTTAAACTTGTGTGTTTTGAATGCAACTAACACGGACTAACGCTGTTTTCAGCAGAATTACTTTGGTGTCTCGTTTTTGTGCAGAAAAACCAACTTTCGGGAAATTGCCAAGAAAAGTCCCCGTTGGCCCTAAAACACCAGAAGACCCCGGGAGCGAGAAGGAGGCCAGGAGAGGGACCAGAGGGGGGCCACACCACTCCCTAGCGCCCCCCTTGGCCGCGCCACCAGGTGGTGTGGGCCACCGAGAGCGCCCCTTGGTCTGCCCTTTGGACTACAAGTAGCCTTCAACCCTAAAACCCGAGGGGGTTCGATAGTTTTCCAGAAAAAAGTCCGTAGCTCCGTCGCCACCCCGAACCTCGATTCGGGGATCAGAAGTTCCTGTTCTGGCACCTTTCCGGGACGTGGAATTGGAGGAGATCATCGCCATCGTCATCACCAACGCCTATCCATCGACCATCCATGTTTCCCCCATCCATGTGTGAGTAATTCCCCCGTTGTAGGATGAAGGGGATGGTAGGGATTGGATGAGATCGTTCATGTAATAATGTCGTGATTGTTAGGGCATAGTGCCTGGTATCCTCTATTAGTGCTATTGACATTGTTGCAACTTGTTATGCTTAATGCTTGCCACTTTGGGCCCGAGTGCCATGATCTCAGATCTGAACATGGTATTGAATCACGATTATAATTATTGATTCTTGATCATACATGCAAGTTGTTTACACATATTGTTGTCCGGAACCCGAGGCCCCGAAGTGACAGAAATTGGGAAAACCGGAGGGGATGGCTGTGATGTGAGGATCACATGTGTTCACAGAGTGTTAATGCTTTGCTCCGGTGTTCTATTAAAAGGAACACCTTAATTACCAGTAGTTCCCTTGAGGCTCCGCTGAAAACGGGATGGTAGGACAAAAGATGTTGTGCAAGTTCTCATTGCGAGCATGTATGATTATTTACAGAACACGTGCATGTGGTTACTTAGTGCTTGGATGCTTTATATTATTTATCTACAATGCCCATGTCTTGATTATTATATGAACTATCTTATCCATGCAACGCCCGTTCATCTATCCCTATGCCTACGGTATTTAATACCGTTGTTTACTTCAAACACTACTGCTGCTGTTTTCATTCCACTTCTGCTATTACTTCACTACTGCTGCTACTATAGAACTGTTACTACTGACAAGCCATTGTGAACAAAAGCACTTTCAGGTGCAGGTGAATTGACAAATCAGTTGTTAAGGCTCACAAATATTCTTTGGCTCCCCTTGTGTCAAATCAATAAATTTGGGTTTTACTTCCCTCGAAGACTGTTGCGATCCCCTATACTTGTGGGACATCAAGACTATTTTCTGGCGCCATTGCCGGGGAGCATAGCTTTATTTGCAAGCTCACCGAAGAACACTATTATCTATTGCCATCATTCATCATGGGTAAGACTCGTGATGTAAAGTTTCCTATATTACCATCCACTACAAGAAGAGGTACAACTCTAAACACCTCTGTTGCTCTTGGTTCACCGTCTGTTATGAGTAAGCTGCTTACACCACCACATGCTACACATGCTACTTCTGCTGAATCTGAAAATACTTCTGATACTTTTGATGATGCTTCTACTGTGCTTTATGAGAGTGGTTCTCTCGGTCCTTTCTTAGATGCTACTAGGTCTAAAGCTAAAACTATTGCAAACATTGAAACTCCTGATAAAAATCATGTTACTCCTGCTGTTTCACGTGAGCTTATAGAGAATCCTAGTGATGACTTTCATGATTCCTATATTGAACTTAATTATGATCTTATTGGTGAAATATATGCTATGAAGGATAAATATGTTGTTATGAGTCTTATTGAAAGTCGTGCTGTTAAATATAAATTATCTCCTGATGCTAAGTTTGCCACCTCTCGTATTAATATTAGGGATAAGGATTATGATTTCTCTCTTGTTTTATCTTATATATCTATTGTTGAGAAAGAACCTTTTTGTGGTACTGAAAATGAAAGTTCTATGAAACATATGAATGAGCTCTCCTCTTTGAGTGGTGTATTCTCCGATGATCTTAAGAAACGTAGTTACTTTGTTGCTAAAATATTCCCTTTCTCATTAAAAGATGGAGCTAAAACTTGGTTTAATAACTTGTCTCCTAGATCTATTGATAGTCCTATTGGTTTGGTTAATGTTTTCTTTGAGAAATATTTTCCTGCTAGTGCTCAACATGCTACTTTACAAAATATATTTAATTTCAAGCAATTGGAAGGAGAGAAATTGCCTGTATCTTGGGCAAGGTTCTGTTCTTTAGTTAGGGCTACACCTGGGCATAAGCTAGAAAATAATGAACTTCTTGATATATTCTATAATGGAGTAACTGTTGAATATGGGACATACCTGGATAGTTGTACTGGTTGTGTTTTCAGGCAAAGAACTCCAGAAGAAGCTGAGGAATTAATGGCTAAAATAAGCCAAAATCATGATGATTGGACTATGGTTGAGCCTGAGCCGACTCCTACTCCAGTATCAACACCAACACCAACACCCAAGAAGAGGGGAATGATTGAATTAAATGATGAAGTGATGAGAGAAGCCAAGAAATCTCTTAAAGAGAGGGGTATTAAATCTGAAGATGTGAAGAATCTTCCACCTATAGACGAATTATGAAAGCCAATCCCTCACTCATCCACCATTGAGGTACACTCTCTCCAATATTTTGATAGTAGAGATATTCCCTATGATAAACCTCCTGATCAATGTTTAGATGAATTTGATAATTGTGTTATCAAGCAAGATAATTTTAATATGAGAGTGCAAAATCACCTAATGAAAAACTCTAGAGCTATTGATAATTTGCATGGTATTATAGAAAGAACCTCTAATGATGTTAAAATGCTTGTTAAAATTTTTCAAATGGTTCAAACTCAAATTGATCAACTTGCTAACGTGTAAAAATATTTGCTAGTTAATGCTTCTAAAGAAAAACATGCTTATGAAATAAGAACTAGATGTGGTATTGCTACACAAGATCATTTATATCCTGAGGGTCATCCTAAAAGAATTGAACAAGATTCTGAGCATACTAATAATAATGTTATTCATACTAAGAAGAAAAACAAGAAGAAACATAAAACTGCTGTAGAATCCTCTGAACTTGCTAAAGATCCTAATAGTATAACTATCTCTGATGCTGAAACTAAAAGTGGTAATGAAAAGAATGATGCTTCTGATAAAGAAGAACCTGGAGAGGAACCTGAAAAGCAAACTAAAACTGCAAAGTATACTAAGGAAGATTTCATTGATAACAAACATGTTAATGAGAGAGAACCTTGGGTACAAAAACCAATGCCTTTTCCTAATAAGAAACACAAATCTAAGGAAGAAAAACACTATAACAATTTTGGGAATGAATGAAACCTTTGTTCTTACAAATTGCTTTAACTGATGTTATTAAATTGCCTCCTTATGCAAAATATATGAAAGATATTGTCTCTAACAAAAGGAAGATTCCTAATGAGGAAATCTCAACTATGCTTGCTAATTACTCTTTTAATGGCAAGGTTCTTGAGAAGCTTGGAGATCCTGGTATACCAACTATTCCTTGTTTTATTAAAAATAATTATGTTAGAACTGCTTTGTGTGATTTAGGAGCTGGAGTTAGTGTCATGCCTTTTACTCTGTATAAAAGGCTCCTCCTAGAAAAATTGATACCAACTGATATATCTTTGCAAATGGCTGATAAGTCTACTGCTATTCCTGTGGGTATATGTGAGGATGTTCCTGTTCAAGTTGCTAATAATTGTCTAATATTAACTGACTTTGTTGTGTTGGATATGCGTAAAGATGATAATATGTCTATTATTCTTGGAAGACCTTTTATTAATACTGCAGTGGCTGTTATTGATTGCAATCAAGGAAAAGTTACTTTTAATGTTAATGATAAAGAGCACACTGTTTATTTTCCCAAGAAGATTGATAGAAAATATGGTCTCAATTCCATTGAAAATATTGAGACCATCAAGATTAGAGAATTTTATTGTCCTATTCCAAAGCCACCCAAAGAATATGAAATTATTATGATTGGGACTATGTCTATCAAGGTTGAGGTAACATGAGTATTTAGTGAGAAACAAAGTTTTGTTTCATATAAAATTATTTTGGTAGCAAGACTTGATCACCCTTGTTAACAAAATGATTTTAAATGAAGTGGGAAATGTTTTCACTATGTTTTCACCTTCCCCGTTATGTTTTCCCTGATTACTGAGGTTATATATGCATGTTTTCACCACCCAAACTTTTGTTTTCACCACTACCACCTTTCTTTTCTTCGGATATTCTTCCATTAGAGTGTCATAGAACCTCTATAGTACTGGTTTTGGTTTTATTTTCCACCTTTTCACTTTCGTTTTCCTGGTTTTTATTAATTATTAAAATTCTAGAAATACCTCAAAAATAAAGTTTCTCGAAAAATTCCAGAAAAAAAAAAATTTTTTACGTCAAAAATGAGGCAGAGAGCCACCTAAGAGACCCCAGGGGGACCCACCAGTCAGGCACACCACAGGGTGGCGCGGCCATCCCCTGGTGGCGCCAGCACATGGCATGGGGCCCCCTAGCCCTCCACTTACTTTCTCCACTGCCAAAGTCTTCTCTCTCACCTCCCAAACTGAAAACATTTCCTGGAACCCGCGTTCTTGTTGTTGTTCCTCTGGATTTTTTATCTCCTTCTTCAGCCCATTATTTGTGTTGATATTTGGTGTGTTTGATCTCCGGTATGTGACTCCTCCGATGATCTAAGTAGAATTTTGTTTAGTGAAGTACTTCTTAAGTATTTTGGTACTGTGGGTGACAGCTTATGTGAGTTTGCATGCTTGATTTGAGTAGAAATAATGTATTTTTCATGTATGTTTAGCTCTCATATAAGTCCCTGTGGTAGTTTCCACCTTATAGTTGCTTGAAATTAATTTTTGTGATGATTGTTGAAAAATTTCAGAGATGGAGCACAATGTTCATAAACTAAACCAACACGAGGTGGAGTTGCATGAGGTCATTCTCGTGAACCGTGGAAAGAGTGTTCCCATCAATTTATCCGTGTCAGGAATTCATGAGGATTATGGAAATTTCGCAGGATTTCAACACTCTTGTGCATAATGCAGGCTTCGACCGTTTCATTGAGGATGATCCAATATGTGAAACTAACTATGTCTGTGGTGCAGGATTTTTGTTTTAAATGGTCCTCATCTAACCCAATGGTCCACTATAAAACTTACAATAAAGCTGTGAGCCTGCCTTTCAGTGATTTTTGTGCAGCTATTAAGGTACCGGAGTGGGGTTCTTGTAAGAAGATAAGTGGGCAGCCTAAACCACTGCTGGAATTATATGAGGAGATTTGCCAAGGAAGAAGGTTCATAGGGGAGAGTGGTAAAATTCGTGAAATTCAACTCCCTAGCATTCGATACTTTGCCTACTTTATTTCTAAGTGTGTGTTAGCTTGAAAAACTGCCAGCAAGCTATATGTCTATGATCTAGCGTTTATTGCAGCTGCCTAAAGATGTGATAGGTCTTATAATTTTGGCGCTTTGATTGCTTACCATCTCTCACATAACCGTGAGAAGGGCGGAGTTTGTGGAGGTCTTATTTCCTCACGCTTGCTAGATTTGCATGGTTTGGAGCCACACCCTCTAGACCTGAAGTTTCCTATAGAGAGGCTTGATCTTGTTTCCATGGTTCAACATAAGTTTCTTTCTACCGATGCTCACTTACATAATCTATCTTTTGAATTAACTTTCTCCAAATGATTCGGGTGGAGAGTTGTTAAAACTGTTAGGGAAGTACTTTTGCATGCACCTCTTTTGTTTAATCTTAATAACAGGCAAGGATGGAAGCTTTCTGAGAGTGAGCTAGACACATACCTTGAGAATCACTCCCAGTAGGGGGAGGATGCCAACGTGGGGGACGATGGTGATTTCGTCCAGCCCTATGACACCACGGGGATCCCATACCAGCACCCCGGTTATGACTATGCGCCAGCTGCTTCATCTTCTTCTTGGGCGCCCGAGTATGACCACGCGAGGGACGACCCACCGCAGTGGGGATATTTCCTGCGCTTTGATTGATCTCCGCTTAGGCCAAAAGCCTAAGCTTGGGGGGAGGTATACCGACATCACACTCATTTATATATCATGTTTGGTCGGTTCTTTGTATATCCATGTTTTTAATTTCTCTCGTTTGTTTTCATTTTCTTTCGTTTCTCTTTGTTTTATTGCTTTGTTCCCGTTTTCCAGAACACAAAAAGACAAAAAAAATCTGTTGTTTCTCTTTGTTTGCTTCTTTAGTTTCTTTATTTGGTTTGCTTTCTTTTCTCGTTTCGGTTTAGTATTCAAAAATCCAAAAATATTTTTCTTTGTTTGCCTGTTCTCTTTATGTTCTTGTTTTAATTGAACAACCCAAAAATATTTGTGGTTCATCTTTGGTTTTGTAAAGTTGCTGCAGAGTTTAACAGTCGTCCGTGACTCCATTGGAGCTTGGTTTTCATTATATATTATTTGAGCCACAAATGAAAAGCAATAATGACGACCTATGACAATTCAAGTTGTGGTGAGAAGCTGGTGTGAACTCTATTTGCTTTCATTTTTGTACATATATCCATCTATGTGAGCATGCTTAGTTTGTTCGTATAAGATATATGTGACTTAATGTCTGCTTAATAGTTCATGCTCCCTCATGTTTTGTTCTAATTTATTAATGGTAAATGACATGTCATATAAATATTTGTTCGCATTGTTCTATTCTTAGAAGGGTATGATATTGTGGTAGCCTCATGTGACTGTTTCATTTGAATCAATTTGGCACATGCTCATGCATGCTAAGACTGGAAAAAAAAGTCAATAAGCCTCGATGATTTATTTTGCCTCAGATTTCTAGTATCAATTTTATGCCTTAGTTAACTTTACTTTGTCGCAAACAAGATTATGATAGTTGTTGCTCTCTTGATTGCCGCTCCCTGTCTATTGCTAGCCTTCACATGTACTGAGTATGAGCTCTACTCATGCATCCAACTCCCAAAAACCAAAGTTTGCCAAATGTGTCCACCATACCTGCCTATATGTGGTACTTAACCGCCATTCCAAGTAAACTGCTCATGTGCTACCTTTAAAACCTGCTAAAAATTATTCCTGTTGTGTGCCCCTGTTTTAGCTCATGAGGACGCAAATAGAGAATGTTTATCTCACTTGTTGATTGGATTTCACACCCTCGACTAGTGGCTTCATCCTCTTATCCAAATGACAGAAGAGCTGGCAGAGGGGTGCCCAGACCCAAATTAATACACACAAAATCTATTCACTATTTTTGCCCCTGATTTATCAGTCAAAGCATCACTGTGTAAACAAAATAGAAAGAGGGATGACCTTCTACCCAGATGCGTCCTTCACATAGGAGCCGCTCTTGTGAATCCAGTTGGCTTGTGACGTACTGTATTATCTATTTACCATTCGTTGACATAAGCATACACCTCTCTCAAAATGTTTTCAATACCTCTATTTAATAAAATAAAAAGCTCTACACATGAGTGATCCATGCTTCCCTCTGCGAAGGGCCTTTCTTTTACTTTTATGTTGAGTCTCCGCCATATTCTTCGAGCACTTTCTTGAGAGCATAGTGGTCATTCTTAGTGTGATGTGTTTGTCCCAAAGCACGGTCGATTGTAGTATAATCTTGACACTTGTAACTTTGATATCTTTACTTCTAGTCTTCCCTTTAAATTCAGAGGTGCCCTGGCATTTATGTTTTTCCCCACACATAAGGGCAGGAGAGAAACCACTTTATTAGATCCTATTATGAATATTACAATCTTGCAAATATTTATGCTTCATGTTGTTTATTATTAATATGTTGTTTTCTCTTCATGGTTTCCATAGCTATTAAGTGACAGCATCTTGCATGTATCTTATCATGAGCATAATTAAGTATTTGATCATATAGTGAGTATATTTACATCATATGAAACAAATGTGTTCATAAAAGTCTTTTATCGCACTCAGTTGTCACTGAATTGCTTGAGGACAAGCAATAAGCTAAGCTTGGGGGGGAGTTGATACGTCGAAAACATATCTCCTTTTCCGAACACTTTTCCTATTGTTTGCCTCTAAACTTGTGTGTTTCGAATGCAACTAATATGGACTAACGATGTTTTCAGCAGAATTACTTTGGTGTCTCGTTTTTGTGCAGAAAAATCAACTTTCGGGAAATTGCCCAGAAAAGACCACATTGGCCCTAAAACACCAGAAGACACCGGGAGCCAGAAGGAGGCCAGGATAGGGACCAGAGGGGGACCACACCACCCCCTGGCGCCCCCCTTGGCCGCGCTACCAGGTGGTGTGGGCCACCTAGAGCCCCCCTCGGTCTCCCCTTTCGACTACAAGTAGCCTTCAACCCTAAAACCCGAGGGGGTTCGATAGTTTTCCACAAAGAAGTCAGTAGCTCCGTCGTCACCCCGAACCACGATTCGGGGATCAGGAGTTCCTATTCTGGCACCCTGTCGGGACGGGGAATTGGAGGAGACCATCGCGACATCCATGTTTTCTCCCATCCATGTCTGAGTAATTCCACCGTTGTAGGCGGAAGGGGATGGTAGGGATTGGATGAGATCGTTCATGTAATAATGTCGTGATTGTTAGGGCATAGTGCCTAGTATCTTCTATTAGTGCTATTGACATTGTTGCAACTTGTTATGCTTAATGCTTGCCACTTTGGGCCCGAGTGCCATGATCTCAGATCTGAACATGTTATTGAATCACGATGATAATTATTGATTCTTGATCATACCTACAAGTTGTTTACACATATTGTTGTCCGGAACCCGAGGCCCCGAAGTGACAGAAATTGGGACAACCGGAGGGGATGGCTGTGATGTGAGGATCACATGTGTTCATGGAGTGTTAATGCTTTGCTCTGGTGTTCTATTAAAAGGAACACCTTAATTACCAGTAGTTCCCTTGAGGCCCCGCTGAAAACGGGCTGGTAGGACAAAACATGTTGTGCAAGTTCTCATTGCGAGCACGTACGATTATTTACGGAACATATGCCTGTGGTTACTTAGTGCTTGGATGATTTATCTTATTTATCTGAAATGCCCATGTCTTGATTATTATATGAACTATATTATCCATGCAACGCCCGTTCATCTATCCCTATGCCTACAGTATTTAATCCCACTGTTTACTTCAAACACTATTGCTGCTGTTCATTCCATTATTTCACTACTGTTGCTACTATAGAACTGTTACTACTGATAAACCACTGCGAACAAAAGTATTTTCAGGTGCAGGAGAATTGACAACTCACTTGTTAAGGATCATAAATATTCGTTGGCTCCCCTTGTGTCGAATCAATAAATTTGGGTTTTACTTCCCTCGAAGACTGTTGCGATCTCCTATACTTGTGGGTCATCACGCGGCCGTAGCTGGACGTAGCGAGGTGGCTTTGGCATCGGCGGCACGCAGTGTGCCGGACTGGAGGAAGACAAAAGATATTTTCCCCATGACCCCTCAATTTTCTGGAATTCACAAACAAGCCCTTCTGTCCTTAAAACATAATAGAAGACACATGTTTTCATGGCCTTTTTGCAAACACAAAAATTATTAAAAATAAGCATTGAATTCCTTATCAAATTTCCAAGCTCACCATGTTTTGGCTTCCAATTTTGAGCAAGATTTGAATTCTTAAGTTACGGTTATCAATTGAGTGATTTTTTGTGATTTTCTTCCAAATTCAAATTTCATTTGGTTTCAACATTATTTCATGAATGAGACGACATGAACTTTGAACACTGGATATAGTTTAAATTCAATTGTCACTTGGAGTGAATTTACTTATTTTGTATTCATTTATTATTTTAATATGTGTGGCTTATGATTTCTGTTTTTGCTATTCATGATTGGCAATATAAATATATATTTCTATATTCATCATTTGTGACTATTAGTTATTTCAAGTTACTAAAGATTGTTTTCTTTCTCTCACTGGTGGATAAAAAATTTATATATAGGTGCTGTTAGTGGTGCTTTGGATGTTTTATGTATCTCCTGGGCACATTAATTCATGGTTTAAAAATATATTTATCTTATTTATTCAAGGTGATGCCTATAAAGGGTATTAATTTTTTTTAATTTACTATATGCCAAGCATGATATTTAACCGCAATGGCTTCGCTTTGTGGTTCTGACAACTAAATTAAGTGGAAACATGATCGGATGTCACTGGTGGCATAATTAACCAATGCCCTGCCTATGATCAGGACTTACGGAAATAAATATGAGTAGTGTGATGAGAATGGAAACCTGCTCAATTCCATCATTCATTCTGATGATGACAAATTTGATAAACTCCTTTGATAAGAACATATAATCTTGTTTATGTGAAAGCAAGTTTCTAAAACACTTGTTGACTAAATAGTCCATGTGGTTCCAGTTACCAAATGTCCAGAATTATCTCTTCTTGAGAATGATTCTAGAATGAGCCAAGTGGCTTTGGTCACATGATGAACTTTTGAACTCCTTTCATATGGGTTTTGTTCACTCACATGGATGTGTTTGTTATCTCATGTGATTTCAAGTAATGGATCTGAATATGCGCCTTTATTATTTGGCTTTACTTTCTCCTTGGAATTATATCCTTGGAGTAATACCATAAATCCCCATATAACTTTCTTACATGGAAACTTGAATATGTTACCTAAGTTACAATGTGTTTTATTATTTCCTCATTGTTATTCTGCCCCTTATATGGATCATGGTTACATCTTATCATATCTTCCTACTTGAATCAAAATGATCAAAATGATCCATAGGCCACTCTTTTGTTTACAACCCCAGTTGTCTCACACATGTGGTGTAGACAACCATTTACTCCAAGCAAAACTTCCTCTTAGATGGTTGTAAAATAATGTAGGTGTATTTTATGACATCAATTTTCCCTATGCATATAAGAAGAATTTGTTGTCAAGTTTGCAAGGCTTGCCCCCAAATTACTTTCCATATACAATTGGCTTAGATGTGCTAGGTTATCTAACCTTCTATTTTTTTCTATATGACATTCAATTGTTAGAGCATATAAAAGTGATTTGTTAACAAGGTTGCAAAACTTGTTATCAAAATACTTCCATATAACATAAGCATTGGGATATCACACTATTTCTAGATGGATTACAAAGAATAGCTTTTGATCTATGAGTTTCCACCTTCTGAAGGATAGATTGACTTAGCACTTCTAGACCAACCAAGAGAGTCTTTCTGAAAATCTTCATGTCATAGTTCTTTCTTTCTTGTGGTTGCTTCTCGTGTAGAATGACTTCGAGAAGATTAGGAAAGAAGAAGAAGATTAAATGGTCTGGAAAAAGCAACAAGATCTAGATTAACTGTTAGTTCAGGCTTTAATTCTCCTTCTATATACTTCTCATGTTATTTCCCATAAGATATGTACTTGTTTCCTATATGATTAGTTTTACTAAGATTTCAATTCAATTCCTCTTATAAAGGTTCTATTTAGTTATTATTCCATTATTTGTATCTAAATCTACTTTAGTTTTTGAATGTTAGATTTGTATAGAAGTGTGGAGTGATTATGGAATGATGGCTTAAGACAGTAAGTTGATCAAATGGTCCCTTAATGTATTAAGATCTCATATCCTGAGTTTTATAAGATGAATGAGACAATCAGCATATGAAGTTTATTGTGGTTTAATGATTTAAGTCATAATTGTTAGTTGTTTTCTCAAAGTGTCAAGTTATTACTTTATATTCTCCGTTTTATTATTTTGAGATATGTACATATTCCATAAAAAAGACGATTTGTCTCTTCAATAGCATCTTCTGGGTTTTGTCTTATATCTTGTTCCATTTGTGTTTTTTTTGAAAAATGTATCAAAAGGAGATTGAAAAATGTATTGGATCCACCTGACATGTTCTGATAAGATGGATAACTTAATTTGTGGAAATTGTATCTCATGTATGATCAAAATGCATATGGCTGGTTTGGATTCTATCCGAACAATGAGTTTGTCCTATAATGGAATTGTACTCAGAGTTTAGAGAATAAAGAGAGTTCAATGTTAACATTTTCATTTGACTCGACAAACGATTCAACTTTACTAAAAAAATAGTTGTTTTTGAAGATCATATCGGAGTTTGACACACTATCGTTGATGACCTAGCACTATCTCATCAATCAAAGAGAAATCTCGATCTCTTTGCATTCCTTAATTTAACGCGAAAAATTTACCCGCATTTTTAGATGCATGCTATGCAAATGCACATATTATATTTAACCCCTTTCTACTCTCAGAGATACGGGTCGTTACAGTATCTCCCCCTTAAAATCAACTTTGTCCTGAAGTTGCGGTTTCTCTCACGTATAAATAGGTGTAAAGCACTTCCCCCAACATCAACTCCTTCCACTTTCACTTTGTACTTCTAAGCACTATTCATATGCATAATCACTCTTCCCCTTAGAATTCTCTAAGGAGCTTCCTTTCATCTGACCTTTTATTAGTGAATCTTCATCTGGTTGTATCCATTCAGTGTCAAGCATCCATCAGATCATTCCAACTGAAGGAAGTTGCTATCATGATGCCCTTTCTCCTCAAATTCCAACACATATGCTTATGGTCTCGCGAAGAACACATGGTACTATCACCAGGATGTAATTCCCGAGACATTCTCCGGTTTAAGAGATATCATTCCTACATCCAATAGCTTCTCGAAGAACAATTGGTAAGTTCACCACTGTGAACAACCAATAAGATCTCCATTAAATTGAATATTCATTCTAACTATCATTCCAATTGTCTGTCACACCCCAGTTTTTGGAATCTTGTACTGTGTTCAAGAAGGCAAAAATTAGGGCCAACAATTTTTTTCTAACAACATGATTGTTTGAACTAACATGTGTTTATGATCTTAATCATATTTGCAATACAAGTTTTGTTTCTTGATGAAACCAATTTCAATTTTTCTGAAAACACTTTTATAATATTTTCCCTGTGGTTTTCTCTGTTGATTACTTGAGTGAATTTCATTCCAAGACTTGGATCATTCTTGTTTGCATATTAAAATAAACTTTTAACTTTGTTGGATCCAAGAAAACAAAATTTCAAAATGATTTATGGAAGTTTTCTTTTAAGTTTTCTATAAAAATTATTCCCTGAAAATATAGCAAAGTACCTGTTTTCTACCTTTGTTTTCACTAGGCTATAAAATGTTATTTTATGATTTCTTGACTTTTATTTGTTCCTTGATATATGTACTACAAATCTATAAGCTTGGTTTTATTTTTGGATTAATAAAAATTATCTTTTGCTTGTTGTCTTTGTGGTATAAAAATAAGACAGAAAAAGGCATTTTTGGAAAGCAGAGAAAAACAGAAAGTACAACTTTTCCTACATTGTTTTCATGGCCTTAAACTATTTCAAATTTGTTTTCAAAAGATGTTTCTGAAAGTTTATAACTTTTTTAACAAACTCCAACTTGGAAAAAAAATTTAGAAACCATTTGAGCTCTGAAAACAATCCAAACTTTTTGCTCTTTTTATTGTTTTCCAACACTTAGAAAAATTCCTAAGTGTTAACTGAATTTTCTGAATTTTTGAACATTGCTAATTACAATTTTGGTCAGATGTTTTCTTTGAGTTTTTGTGCAAATTTGGAAACACCACTTTGCCATTTCGAATCCTTGTTGTTTGTACTCCACCTTGGATGCCTTCGTTAACTTCTACAAGCCTTGTGTGTGAAGGAAACTTGTGAGGAAAGAGAAGGGAGACATGGTGAGGTGGATAGTTATGGGGCTCCATGCTTTGACTCCTTTGGACTTGATCTTGGCTCTCCTTGCCCCCAAAATCCAGTGTTGACTTGCCCCTTGGTAGTCTTTCCCCTTGGCTACTTTTTCCTAGCTTGTGCAATGCCCAAAACAGCCCTAGGGCATACCCTTGCCACACACCCGAGGCCACCCTTGCCCTTTTGATCTTGCCCATCGCTTTAAGACACCACAGCCCTACCCCTTGCGCCACTACCCTCCTCCACATCTTCACACACTCCCCAAGCAAAAGCAAGTCCTGCCCTGGCCCCAGAGAGCGTTCCCGAGCACTAGATCCCCGACGATCACCGCCGGGAGCCCGAGGTGGTGCTCCCCTCCCCCGTGTTTTCCCATCCCCTCCACCTCCCTGGTTGCACTCCATGCACCCCCACGACCCTCCCTGACCACCTCCCTTGCCCTTTGCCCTGCAGGATCGCCGCCGCCGTCGAGCTCGCCACCGCGGGCGCCCTTCCGAGCACCGCTGCCTGGAGCCACGCCAGCACCCGCAATCCGCATCCCTCGACGCCCCTGCATCCGTACATCTCCCCCGAGCACGCGCCACCGTCCCCGAGCCCCCCACGGTGAGCCACCGTGCGAGCCCGTCGCCGGCTGTTTTCCCGAGAGAGAGAGAGAGAGAGAGAGAGAGAGAGAGAGAGAGAGAGAGAGAGAGAGAGAGAGCGGGGAAGGAGACGATCGGGGCACCATTCAATCTGCGACCAACGTCCCCGGTTGAATCGCGCCGTTCCCGCGCTGGCCGCGCGCGCGCAGCGTGTTTGGGCCGCGTCGCTGGCTAGTTGGGCCGCGCCCGTAAGGAACCCCAGCCCGTTCTGTTTTCCTTTTTCTTTTAAATATGTGGCAGTTTGTGCTGGTTTGTTTGATCTTGGGAAAAATACCTAGATTGCAAACTAAAATCAACCAAAAATCTTGACCCTAGTATTATGTTTTCTTAACCAACTAAAATTGCTAGATCTAAGTTTTGATACATATT
The DNA here is from genome assembly GCA_028641055.1 of Alopecurus myosuroides. Classification (NCBI taxonomy): domain Eukaryota; kingdom Viridiplantae; phylum Streptophyta; class Magnoliopsida; order Poales; family Poaceae; genus Alopecurus; species Alopecurus myosuroides. Next base: position 115,059,725 of record CM054062.1, on the reverse strand, counting down.
TTTGTCACAAGGCTTGTTTTGCCACAAAGTGTCTGCGAAAGTGTTTTTGTCATAACTTTTGGAATCTGTATCCATTTTGGTCAAACCAAATTGTTTTGTATAGCTTAGGACTAGATCTATCACTAGTACTTAGCCTCACATAAAGGTGAATTACCATATGGAAATGCCATCCATTTTTGTAAAAGACCAGTAGGCTTTTCTAGGATTTTTAGAAGGAGTTTAAAATTGATTTTTGAGGTGAACCCAATTGGATGAGTTTGCGTATGTTTAGATCTATCAAACCCTAGCTTGAATTAATTTTTGGAGCCCTAGATTAGTTTTGGCATGCATATCTAGAAACAACACTTTTTCTGTTTTCTTTTTATGTGTGTAATTGCTTGTGAATAAATGTTTGCTTGTTTGAGATTTGTTTCTTAGAATATATAGATGTGTTGAAACTTGTTATTAGGTTGTTTTCTTGCAGTACATCTACCTTAGAAAGTGTATGCATGTTTGGAAAGTCTAATAGAAATAGAACTAACATTTGTTATTTTCTAGTTTTATTGTTTGATTAATGTGTGCACCAAATCTTTGTGTGCTTGTTACCTAAGTTTGTGCTATGTTTGTGATGAGTCCAGTACCATTTTGGTACTGTTGTGTTGATGATATCATCTCTGTTAGTTTGCACCTTCTTTTATAGCAAAACATGTGTAATATTTGTATTTGTTTTCACTAGTATTGTTTTTACTAGTATGAGTAGCCTTGTATGGATTACTTTGTTATAATAATCTTGTCTAGTGTGACTAGAGGTGTTGTACCTCTAAATGTCTTGGTATTAGTGGGCCCATAACCCACTGGTCCCATTTCATTTTGGTTAGGGATCCAAATCCCCAACCATACACTTGTGTGAAAATAGAATGCATTACTATAGTTTGGTCTAGTATTTTCCACCAAGGAAAATGGTTGGTTGTTCCACTTATGAAAGTGGAGGGTTTAATATTCCTTTTTCAATACTAGTATGTTTAGTTGTGGTTTATTTGTTAACATATATTCCCTTAGGAGTAACATGTTAAGAACTGTTTCACTATTGCTTTGTTTAAGTAGAATATTGGTTGCAAATAGAAAGTGTTCCTAATGATTTTTGTGAATGTTTTTCATTGAGTGTTTGGATTTTTGAAAGTGTTTAGTTGAGCTAGTATTGAGTGCATAGCTACTGGTTGTATATCCTGTACTTTGATTGCTTGCAATTTAATTGATTAGAAAAGCATGTATTACTAGAATGGATTGACGCTTGCTTAATAGATGTTTTCATAGAATTATTTTAGTGTTTTTCTTACTAGAATGTGTAAGGTGTTGTGTGCTATTAGTAGGTTTTTACCTTCATACCTTGCTTGTCTAGGATCATGCATCCTTGTAGCCTTGATTGCTTCTCTAGTGATGAACTAGTGTCACCACTAGATTGTTTGAGTTGCTCTAGTGTGGTTGCCTTTTATTCTAGGAGTGTGTGATTATTCTAGCATGTTTAGGATGTTATTACTTCTGTTATTATAACATGACTTGTGGAGTTTCTTGTTGATATTAGTTGTAGAATACAATTATTTTCTTATAGCATGACTGTGTAGAATTCCATACTAGTATACTATTAGTGCACTCATGTTTTTATGCTAGTTGTAATGAGCATTATCTTTTATGATGATTGTGTTTTAGATTATACGTTATGACTTGTTAACATTGTTTGAGCTACTGGTTTGTTTTGTTTATTTTCATGATTGATGGATTCCATAACTTTAAGTAGACATAAGCATAGTCTATAACTAGCCTATTCATCTGTGGTGTGGTGTTTGCTGTTTGGAAATTGTCTGAGTGTTTGCCTTAGCATGAGTATTGTACTTATGCTATTGTTGTGCTAGTGTTGTGGTTGTGCTTAGTAGTATCTTGCTATCCATGCATTAGTCTAGTAGTGAACTTGTTTGGTGATGACTACTTGTGTGTTGTTAATACCCACTGCCATGGGTATTGCCTTGATTGATTGTTATTACTTTAGTAGACTCACTTTTGTGCCCACAAGCTATATTTCTAGCTTCTTGAATATCTTATTAGGAGAGTGGTACACCCACTCCATGTAGGGTATGAATATGTGGGATATGGTTTCCAAACCATATGTTTCTTTGACGATAGTTTGGTACCATGCGAGTTTGTGAGATAGTTTTCTCGATAACGTTTGAGTGATTGCGCTAGTATAAGTTTGCTTGCTGTATGTGTTGTTTAGTTTAGTTGTTTGGTCTTTAGTTCTGAGTGTGTGTCTTTTATTCTTTTACGACGCTAGAAAACGAAGGAGAAGAAGAAGCAGTTGTGGAGTTGTGCATCAAGTTCAAGTTACTTCAAGGACAGAGACATTAAGAGACTTAAGGCAAGCCATCCTAATGCTTGCTGTTACTACACTTTTCATTATCTATCATGCATGTTTTTTTACTTCTGAAAAGTTTTACAAAACTTTGATTACCAAAAAACTATTTTTAAGTGACTATTACTACTATTAATATTATATATATATATCACTATTGCTATGCCAGTAGTTGATACTTGGTGTTACCAAGCCCATAGCCACCATATGGTATTTATTACCATCAAAAGTATAAGTCCCTAAGTGGACACACTAAAATATGTTTTTGCAAAACAAAGGCTTTATGGAAAACCCGGTGGAAAAGTGAAGCCCTATCCACCGGAGGATTGTTGAAGTGGTCATTTTTGGGAAAAACGTGTTTTCAAAAATGACACATAACCTAGTCTTCGCCGGACAACCTTTACCGTACTGCCACTTTACACCAACATGGGCATTGTGCTTAACTTGAAGTTTGTTTTTGTTAGTGTGTGTTCTATCTCAATTTGCTATAAGGGGACGGACTCCCTCGAACCGAATTGTTGCCAAGTTATGAAACGTGTGACATACACAGTGAGGCATTAAGTTCTCCTCGGGGTGCATCAGTTGGGGCTCCTGTCTTTGCGAGGTGGGACCTGATGCCGGGGAGCACATACTCAACTGAAGAGATAGACATGTACTATAGTGGATGGTTAGGATCAGTTATCTGATGTTTACATACTGTTGTTACAGTCCGTGGTTGTTCACGGCGGATGTACTGGATCTGGTGGACTGTGTACACCTCTACAGAGTAAAACTATTCGGAATAGACGCGTCCTCGGATATGGACAGTTGAATGGCCATGTAGCTACCATTGTGTCAATATTTTCAAAAGGAGTTTTCAAAAAAGGTGTTGGACTCATGAAGTACTGAAAGGAGGCTTGTACCGTGGAGGTACCGTTGATGAAAAGCCAGAAGTTGTTTTACAAGAAGTTTTGCAAAGAAAATCTTTCGTTTCTAAACAAAAACTGGAAGTTGATTCCAAGAAGTTTTGCAAAGAGAAAACTTTCTTTGAACAAAGTTTTACAAAAACCTCTTGTACATGTGATATCTACAAGAGAAAGAAAACTATATTATTTTCTTTTGAAGTATCTTCTTCAACAAAGATACAGAGACTTTTTTTAAAATCAACTATGATATGTCTTTCATATATCATGGATAGTGAACCCTATGTATAGCCTACCTATTACATCATATAAGCATACTTGCATTTTAGTAAGCTACATGATGGGTGTCTTGCTAAGTACATTCAAATGTACTCATATTGGTTCGTCCTTGGTATTTACTTGCCAGACATCGAGAAGGAATCTCAAAAGGAGATCTACGAAGAGGAGTACGGAGCTGATGGCCTTGCGAGCTAGGATGGTCTCCCGGTCAGCATCCTATAGGTTAAGGCGTGACTTGGGCTCTACTACGTTGTGTGTGTTTAGTCTTCCGATGTGTGTGAGTTGTGTGTTGCCCTGCGTGGCAGTTGTGTTAGACTTGGTCATGTGACCATGTCCATTTTGTAATTGTTAGTGTAATCGTGTAATGGATATTGTATCTGTGTACCAACTTGATATGTTGTTCACGACTGGTGTGATCTGGGATCGTGAATGTATGCATATCGGAGGTGTCCTTGAATAGTGGTTCTGGGGGATCTTACAGAGTTGGTATCAGAGCTATCCTGACCTTAGGAGACCTTAGTTAGCATGGACGTTAGCTAGTACTCTAATAGTAAAAGTTAATAAAACCAGGTCCCTAAGATGACTATTTACCAAAATACTCTATATGTTCCATCCCCTCTGTGTTTTGAAAACTCTACTTACACTAAGTTACAATGGAGCATCTTAAAATTTTGCACAATGTTACCTAACTTAATCTACCTTAAAATTTTGTGTAGATGCCAGTTGTCTTCACCGAGTCCTTCCAGCCGGGTATGCACGCACCTTGCTACCGCCGCTTTGAGGAGGATTTGATCAAGATGACTCGCCTTATCGGTCGTCCACTACCTGAGTTGAAGGGAGCCAGATTCACCATGATGGACGAGAGTTGTTCTGGTTGGTGGTCTGTACCATCCATGCACCATTGCTAGCACCGTCAACCCCAGAGATCACGTATGAAGTGGTGGAGAACAGTTGGGAAGATGGTATCCTTAGAGTGATGCAGCTGACCACCGCCAAGCTCGCGAACTTCTTTCGCCGCAAGTTCGAAGGCACCCCCTATAGATACTATGGAAGACGCGACGAGGATGACAAGCCGTTAGAAGTCACTGGAGACTTTGCCTTTGCTCGTCATTTCCAGCACATGGAGGGACAGCTGTACAACACCTAGATCTCCCTTGATAAGCTTAGAAGATATTACGACATTCGAGGCAGGGAGATAGACCAGCTGGAGAAAGGCCTGAGTGTTTCTTCTGCTACAGAGCGTCATCTCAAAGTACTGAAGAAAACCATGAAGTACACTGACTCCCAGCACCGTTCACAAGTGAGAGCCCTTTAGCTTCAGCTTGCAACTAGCAAGACCAGAGTTGAAGAGTTGGAGGAACAACTACACGCTTCCTCGAGCACTTAGGATTACGGCAGGATATTAGGAGTTATGTTGCTTCCACCCCAGACGCTTGTTTGTGTTTGTGTTTTGTGAACTCTGCTAAGAGCTTTGTGTGTGCTAGTTGTGTTGTAAGCCTTATGCTATTGCCTTGTGAACCTTAAAGTTTATGTTCTGCTTGTTAAGACTATGTTTCTTGCGTGTGAGTAGTCTTTGTTTGCGATTGTGGTTGCTTCTTAGATGCTTGTTGTGGTTGTGTTACCTACCGATCTCATCTCTGTTATGAGCCGGTTTGTTTTGCAAGTTTTCAAAACAAAACTACCCTTTTGTATGCTCTCGTCTTACACCACCCCTTTTTCCACAGCATGGCCAGCGATTTACCTCCACCACCGGAGCCGACGGTTGCTCAACTGATTGCTCTGCTGAAGGAAGAACGTGAAGCCGCTCGTGCTGAACACATAGCCACCCATGCTACCCTGGAGCATTTGACTCAGCTTTTCATGACCAATGTTGAGGACCTTATGAGAGAGTACCAGCGCCTTCTTGCTGGAGAGAGTCGCAAAAGGAAGATAGTGACGCCAGGAGAAACTAGTTCATGTGTGATTCGTAGTACCTTACCTGCGATGCCACAATCTTCAAGGAAGCGTGTGAATGTGAGGCCTAGAATCACAAGTTGCTATACCTGTGGACAGGAAGGACATTTTTCTCGTGAGTGTCCCAAGAAGAACCGTGTTCTAGCTCATCCTGATGAGAACCAAGAGACCCAGGGTCCATCCCAGAAGAAGCGCAAGTGTCTGATAAGTGGACCTCGAGACCAAGGTGATGTTGCAGAAGTCCCTGCGACTCCCGCCATAGCTAATGGTACGTTCTCGAACCAAACCTGTGACCCCCATAGTTTTGTTTTGAATTCGCACCCTGAGAAATCCGACGTAAATGGAACACTAGAAGTGTCACATCGGACTAGAAAAAGTATCTTTAAAATTAACAATACTAACATAACTTCATCTAACTTTAGCTTAACACCTAACACCAGTTTTAAAAAAAACTAACCAACTTTTTAAAAAGCAAATAGAAAGGTGCCTTAGGATGTTCTATAGCTGTTTGAAAGAAAGGTTGGAAAAAAATATTGGATTGATGAGCTATGATTGTTACTAGACAATAAGATCTCTCGTATATATGTTGGAGGAAACAGATTCTAGGAAATTAGATTGTGGAGACTCATTTGAGGTTTAGCTTAGGAGCGAAAGATTGAGGATCACATGATTTTAGTTGAGATAAATTATAGTATATATACATCGGGGATAACCAGTTGTGGACCCCCAAAAACTTTGGAAGTTATCGGTAACTAAAATTTGTACCCTTGAAGAATGATTTGAGGTTTCGAAAGATTGGTGGAAATTATTGGATTTTAGGAAGCACTTGATATATAGGAAGATTGGATTGATTAGAAATAGTATGATGAGAAGAATTTGTGAATTTGGAATGATAATGATAATATTTTTCTTAGGTGATTCTTATACTGGATTTTAGCAGAAAGGTTGATTGTAGTAAGAAGATCATGTTGGATTGGGGTAGGTATTCGATTTTGATTAAAGGTGGAGTGGAGGAATATTGGATTTTATATAGGAAAAGATTTGTGGATATAAAAGGATGATTTTGGATTTTAGGGAAAAATCAATATGACTTGGATTTAGTAGATGATTATTCTTGATGATATATTCTCGGAGCTTGTCACGCTCTATTAAGATTGTTTGGGGAAAAATGGTTTAGCATTGATCGTGAGATAGGAGTTTGGAGTATTTGAAAGGATTTATAAAAGTAGTACAGAGTTTGGGATATGCTTATTGAATTTGATGGTTTAGCTTTAGCATTATGATCGTGGAGAAAATAAACCTTTGAGGGAGAAAAATGATTTGAGACTTGATTTTTCTAGGAGTATATTAGATTAGGAGGAAGATAATGGATTTCCTGGATTTTAGAAAATGAGCAATGGAAAGCTCATGCTTAATAAAGATGGGTGGATATCCGATTAATTGATCTATATAGTAATGAGAGGGTTTATGCCCAGAGGAGAAATATTGGTAAGATAATCTTATTACAATGGAAGCAAGTAGATATTTGTCTGGAGAATGAACCCCGGATTGATATCATGGTTTTGAGGAAACAATAAGTTCGAGGTTTAGACCATGGCACCTAGACCCTTGGGCAAACTAACCTGCTGGTGGATTTTGGTAAGATTAATCAAAGGGGGGAAGCACCTATGCTTAATGTTACCAACCACCAGAACTTGTTTTTGTAAACAAATTACCTAACATTGTTGTTTTGACCATACCCTCTTTTCGCTTGCCTGCGAATCTCGGGACGAGATTCTTTTAAGGGGGGAAGGTCTGTCACACTCCAGTTTTTGGACTCTTGTACTGTGTTCAAGAAGGCAAAAATTAGGGCCAACAATTTTTTTTCTAACAACATGATTGTTTGAACTAACATGTGTTTATGATCTTAATCATATTTGCAATACAAGTTTTGTTTCTTGATGAAACCAATTTCAATTTTTTTGAAAACAATTTTATAATATTTTCCCTGTGGTTTTCTCTGTTGATTACTTGAGTGAATTTCATTCCAAGACTTGGATCATTCTTGTTTGCATATTAAAATAAACTTTTAACTTTGTTGGATCCAAGAAAACAAAATTTCAAAATGATTTATGAAAGTTTTCTTTTAAGTTTTCTATAAAAATTATTCCCTGAAAATATAGCAAAGTACCTGTTTTCTACCTTTGTTTTCACTAGGCTATAAAATGTTATTTTATAATTTCTTGACTTTTATTTGTTCCTTGATATATGTACTACAAATATATAAGCTTGGTTTTATTTTTGGATTAATAAATCTTATCTTTTGCTTGTTGTCTTTGTGGTATACTAGTTAGCATGCTCGTGCAATGCACGCGTGACATATCACATTTCAGCTTAGGTAAAAACAATTAGTAATGTATTACAAGCACAAGAATTTAGACCTTATAAAACTTAGTTTAGGCTTGGGAGCATTATTTTACTACTATTTAAGTGCATCGTCTCTGGTTATTTGTCAGGCTCAATATATACGTCCTGAAACCTGGACTTCCAAATATGTTCAGTTCCTGTCTCCAAGCCCCACCTAGATACGCCGCATTCTCGACGCGTGACATCCTTTATCTCCATTTGCCTTTTTCCTATTCACCTTCCTCTCCTCGTCCCCGGCTGCCACCACACCCCAAGTGCGCCCGCTGATCCGAGAATTTTATGTCGATTTTTTTTTACATCAATGATGTGGTGTGAATTATAGTAGCAAACAAACCATATCTGAATCTCAGAATGTTCTCAGAAAAGAATGCAATGGTCTCAGAAAAATGCATCAAACAATGCAATGTTATCAGAAAAGAACATGGGTGTTGGTTATAAATAGCACCATTCTTACCAAGTAGGAAACAAAAATGGTGATTAGGAGCCACTTGCTTACATCGACATGCGAATTTATAATCCTGCAAGGCCATAATTCGACAATTTTTTTTACTACAATTACAACAAACTGACCAACAAGTCAATTGTCCATTAGATGCAGGTTATGCGGAAATTCCACCTCACAGATCATCAATTAAAAATAATAAGCTCAACATCAAGGTTAAAACGAAGCGTTTGTTCTTCAATATCAAGTGTAATATATTTAAAATTTGTGAAGATTGCAGTAAACAAGTAGTCATGTACTCAATGACATGCATCTTTCATTTCAATTAGAAAGTGGACAGAATAATTGCAAGAACAAAGCTCAATAATTTTTGGAATAGAAACCTCTTAAGGTCCTACCTGCAAGCATCAAAAGGAGACAATCATGAATTTACCTAGGACGGAGGGTTGGTCCCCTACTATAACGAAATGGTCTAAAGGTATTAGTGAACTTGACAGGAGCAAATAAACATGTAACCATGCATCCATGAATTTCCCTAAATGTGCTCATACAAATAATTTAATCAGTAGGGACTACGTCCACATATCAATTGAGTATTTTTTTTTTCTTGTGATGTTGATCGAAGGAATTAGGCAGATGGTTACAAAGTACTGTGTAGACATAATCCATTTATCATGGCCTTGTTAAATTACACAATTCATAGAATTACGTTGAAAAATTATGGAGGGACACAGCTTTCGGAACTTACCTCTTTCACGTGGTGCCGGAAGCTGTTGCCGATCATGGAGATGCGGCGAGGCAGTGCTAGGCAAGGGAAACCAATGAAACAGTCATTAGTTATAGAAAAAATACTCCTTGAAATTTTCTGAACTTCATGAAGTCAAAGTACTATACAAACTAACTGAACCTGAATGAAATGAACACAAGCAAGCCACGCACCTAACTTTTGAGAATCCTTAATAGAGAACAAATTCGTTCCTCTTAACTGTATTCAGGAACATCTCGGCCAAGCTGCAGGCACCCTAGCAAACAAGGGACGGATGCAATAGAGGCAAGACACCCAGATCACCAACCGAATTCAGCGACGCAGCTCGGCTCTGCCGCCAACAACATAGAGTCCACCTACAGCAGCCCCGCGAGAAGTGCGTCTTAGGAAATGATGGGTTCCCAGGCGTGGCTGAAACGATCGGTCGAAGTGATCGGCCGGGCTGGATGTGTCCGGAATGAGGAGGCAGCAGGGACTTGCCGGCGGCGGCATGGTAGTCGGAGCCTCGGAGGCATGAGAGGTAGCTGACAGCGTCGAGGAGGTGGGGAATTAGGATTCAGGGCTTTGGGTCCTCCGCAGCGGCCTGATCCGGCGATGCTGCACGCTGCTTGGTGCTCGCTTGCCGCCCGTCTATCGGCCCGCTCGTCGCCTCATCCGATCGCTGGCCAACCACTTAGTGGAAAAGAGGTTCGGGGTGTGGGGGAAAAGAGGTGAGGGATCGTGGGGAGCAGGAGAAGTTCTTGGCGGCCGCAGAGGAGTCGGCGTCCTCGGCCGCGTGAGGGCAATGGATGAAGTGCCAGGAGCAACGTAGTGCCTGAGGGTACGTTTTTTTTTTTTGAACATAAAGGTGGCACCAGGGTGCCAATTGCATTACTCATAAGCAAGTTACATCGTTGAAGACATATCCCAGATCTCGAAGGCTTAGCACCTTCTGAGCGATCGGGCAAGCTGAATTGCTATGAGTTCTGTTCCTGCAAGAACAGATGGGCTCCGACCTACAAGATCGAAAAGCCTGCTGAGCACAATCATGGGCTAAATTGTTTAGGTCCCTGGAGACATGATGGATAGCAGCAGTAACGTCTTGGAGATGATTGCGAACATCTGCAACTTGAGAACGAATGCTCCAGGGCACAGCAGCACAGGCTGAAGAAGCCGCAGTCACTGCATTGACGAGGACCAAATTATCAGAATAGATCACCACTGAAGAAATCGTGAGAAGCCTAGTGATCCTTGCAGCTAGCAGGAGACCCTCCGCTTCTGCCTGCAAAGGAGAACCAACTCGGGCAACACGGGCCTGCACAAAAACATCTGAAACCATATTCCCAAGCTTTGCAATTAAGAAGACCCCAACCCCCGCTGTGGAGGGCAGAGAATTAGAATCTGGTTTCCACGCTGCATCAACGAAAACATAAGAGCAGTCATCCGAGGTTGACAACACCGGAGGCGGTTTCGGCAAAGGCCTGGGAGCAGGAACCAACTTCGAATCCATCTGACTATAAGATGCAGAGTCCTGTAAGATGGCAGCTGATGCAAAATTAATCTGGTACGGCTGACCAGACTTTCTACAAAAAAGCTCATCATTTCGAGACTTCCAAAGACACCAAAGAAACGTGAACATATTTGAAATATTCATATGAGGATGCGGCATGGTCAGCAAAGACGCAAGCATAAGAGGCAAAGAAGGCTGGTTAGCTGCGACAACATCAGCCTTAATAAACCACGGATACTGAAACCAAGCCGCACGAGCAAAAGGACACAAGAAAAGGATATGCACATCATCCTCAAGGAAACCACAACGGCAGCACTCACCATTAACATGTTTAGAGATTCGAGCCACCCTTTTACCTGAAGGAATGGCTCTCCGCAACAGACGCCAAGCAAAGGTCTTGATTCTAGGCAACAGGTCCTTCTGCTTCCAGATTCTGCATAATAGATTAATAGTAGTATTATCTGGACGTTCCACCACCGAAGTACCTGCACTATGCAAGAAATTATAAGCCACATGGTAAGCTGAATTTGAGGAGCAGATCCCATTGGAGGTTGGTTTCCAACACAGAATGTCCTGATCCTGCACATCAATCACTGGAGTGTTTTTAATAATAGAAGCCGTGGGATTAGAAAAAAGAGAGTCAATAAGCTGAGCATTCCAATCCCTGGATCCCTGCAACCAAAGTTGATTAACCAGACTAGGATAGACAAACGAAGGATCTTGAATAATTAAGTCGTCATAAACCCTAGCCCACGCATCGCACCAAGGGGTACTCCAAATAGAAAGGTTTCCTGTAGTAACCTGATAAAAGGAATGCTGCTGCAAAAGAGGCAAAACCTTTAAAACAGAGCTCCAAAAAGCAGATTTTGGAACGTGCGGGTTAGGTCTCCAAATGGAAGAATCGAAAAAATATTTAGACCTTAAAACCCCATAAATATGACTCGATGGTTGAGCTGCTATTCTCCAGGCTGCCGAAAGAATAAGGCCATAATTAACCGCTTGCAGATCCCGAATACCAAGCCCTCCCTCTTTCTTCGGAGTACATATCTTCTTCCAAGCAAGCAGACAAAGAGGCTTCCTTTGTTGGTCATCCGAAATACCTGTCCACCAGAATTTCCTAATAATAGCCGTGATCTTAGCAATAAACTTCCTGGAGAAAATAATGTTAGACATGTAATAAACCGGGATGGAGGCGAAAACAGAGTTAATGAGCTCAAGCCTGGCCGCATGGGAAAGAGAATTCGCCTTGTAAGTACCCAACTTATTTGCAAATTTTTCAAGCACGAAACCATAAGCCTCAGAACGGTTTTTTGCTGGCAGAATCAGAGGATGACCAAGATGAACAAAAGAAGCATCCATAACAGGAACTGGGAAAATAGCTCTGATATCTAGAATTACCTGCTGAGGAACAAGCTTGCTGAAAAGAATACCTGATTTTGCCCAGTTCGGTAGTTGACCTGATAGACGACAAAAGTTGTCAACAATAAGCTTAATCTTGGAAGCCTCCAAAAAAGTTGCCTCCCCACAAATGAGAAGATCATCTGCAAATAAAAGAGAATGAATCGGGGGACAAAGAGGACCCAGCTTAATCCCTGAAAGATGATTGGACTGTAAAGCCTCCTGTAAAGAAATCGACAACTCATTAATGGCAAGGACAAATAAAGTAGGAGATAAAGGACAGCCTTGTCGGATCCCACGAGTACTAACAAAAGAATGTGAAGCCTGACCATTGATCAGCACTGCAAAAGTGGGAGAGGAAATACAGGCATGGACCAAACTTATAAAATGACCATGCAGCCCCTTACGTTCAAGAGCCGAGAGAATGAAACGCCATTCCAGCCTATCAAAGGCCTTAGCGAGAACAAGCTTAAGCAAAAAAGCCTTATGATTCCAGGAGGATAACTGAAAAGAATGAGAAATCTCCTGGGCAATAATGATATTGTCAGAAATCCTACGGCCCTGAATAAAAGCTAGCTGGGACGGATGTATGTAGTCAGGAAGGTGAGGCTTGAGCCTGTTGGCAAGACATTTAGATATGAGCTTGTAAATAACATTACAAAGACTAATCGGGCGATAATCAGCTGGAACAAGAGGCACAAGCTTCTTGGGAATAAGAGCAATATGTGTATCATTGAGATGAGCTGGAAGAATTGCTGAACAGAAAAACGTATGAACTAACTTACAGACGTCATCTCCAATCCACTCCCAAGTCGCTAAATAGAACTCCACATTAAAACCATCAGGGCCCGGGGAAGCATTCCTTTTCATCTCCTTCAGAGTGTCCAGCAACTCTTGCTTATCCGGAATGGAATAAGTAGGATCATCTTGAGGCCCTAAAGAAGAATCAGTGCCTGGCTGCAAAACAGAGTGAAAGGAAGAAGCAAAAATGGACCTGAAATAAGTTACAAAGGTAGCAGCAATTTTATCCGGCATGTGTTGAACCTGGTGTTGTTCATCCTTTACTGACAAGATGGTATTCCTTTTCCTCCTCTTAGCAACTGATTTGTGAAAGAAAGCTGTATTCCTGTCACCATCCTTTACCCAATGCTTCTTCGCTCTTTGCCTGAAAAACTCATTAAGCTTAGAATTAGTTTGCTCAAATCTAGCAATTAAGGAGGCTTCAAGGGCATGATCCTGCAAGTGAACCGGCTGCAACTGTATACTCTCAATTTGCTGCTGCAACTCCTTTAACTCCTCCTGCAATGGCTTCTTCTTCCTACACCAGACCTTAAGATTGGAAGCCAAACTATTAGTTCTGTTATAAAAAGACTTGTTCTGAGTGTGCTTCCAACAGTCCTTTGCAAACTGATGGAAGTCAGATTCTTTGAGCCACCAATTTTCAAATTTAAAAGACCTTTTCACTTTAATACTCCTACCTTCCGTGGAGCAGAGAATCGGCGCATGGTCACTAAAGCAGTGAAGTAAAGGCAGATTATAAACGTTGGAAACAGGATAACACATGCACCATTCATGATTAGCCAAGCAACGATCAAGCCTTTGGAAAATAGGAGAAGAAGCAGAACGGCGATTAGTCCAAGTGTAAGCCGGACCAGAATAACCCAGATCAAACAAACCACAGCTTTTTACATAACGACGGAAAGCATACATACGAGAACGGTTAACATTAGGAGTACTCTTGTCCATATCATACAACAGGTTATTTAGATCCCCAATACAAAGCATAGGCAGGTTGCTGTTGTCGTGCACAAAATTTGCAACCTGCTCCCAAATAGAAGCAGTGAGGATGTGGTACGGATCTCCATACATGCATATAAGACCAAACTTAGTAGAGGTAGACTTATCCATAGCTAAGGCTAAGATGAGATGGAACGACGAGCTATACACAACAATATCTACATCAGCAGACCACATCAACCATAGCCCTCCCGAAATCTTCCGAGAAGGCTCTACAAAAGCATTTGACATATTAAAACGAGAAGCAATATCAACAGGTGAGAACTTAGCAGATTTTGTTTCGGAAATAAAAATTACCTGAGCTTTTGTGGACACAATCAGGCGAGCAAGGTGGAGCATTTTTGGACTACCAAGGCCCCTGCCCATACCTTGGCAGTTCCACCCAAGAGTCCTCATTGTCCCCGTGACGCCTTGAAGGGCGGCGCCCAAGCCCTGTCATCGTCAGCCATGTTCTGCGCATCACCCAGCACATCGCCTGAAGAACCAGGTGGAAATTGAGTCGTGGTTGGATCCAGTCGGTCGATGAAGGTCCCAGCATAACTAGAACCACCATCCCCAGCCATATAGACGTCGCCAGCCACTCCAGGAGGAGAGAAAACACCCTGGCGAGAATCCTGCGAAACCGAAGAAGGCGGGCTCCCCATCCAGAGCGGAGCAAAGTCCGCTGCTGCATTGGAGCTGGTCGTAGAAGATCCGCGGCGAGGCGATGCAGTGTAGGGGAAGCGAGAGCTTCCCAAAGGAGAGCGACGGCGGTGGCGCACAGGCCCGCCATGGCCCAGCGGAGAGGATTGCCCCACACGGTGCCAAGAGGCAGCACCAAAGTGACGGACAGTAACCCCCAAAGAATGTCTGTGGAGGCCTCGAGCATGAGCCTCCGGATCGAGATCCCACCGAGTCCATCGGCGGCGAGTCCCCATCGGCGGAGGGCTGAATCCGGACTGGGCGACTCCAGCAGGAGGAATCTGCTCCAGAAGCTGCGCGAAGATGACGGCGGCGGCAGTCTCCCCTGCTCCTCCATCCTCCCTCGAATGCGCCCCAGACTGTTGGACCTAAAGAGTAGGCAGACCCGATGGGGGAGGGTGGGTGGGCGTACCAGACTCTGACTCGAAAGCGGCAGCACCGGCATTGAGTTCCTGCGCAGCATCTCCTTCCTGAGGGTACGTTTGGATCCCGGCTAAATCGGTTACTAGAGGGGCTAGCGCGCTTCGCCGCGCCGGGCGGTCTTTCGTTCTTACATAACCTGGCTAGTGCGAAGGTTGCATCCGTGTTTTGCTGACATTGGTTTAATTTGAAATTCAGTTTTTTATAGGGTGGTGGAGGCCATTATCGATGTAGTGTGCACGATGAGTTTGTGTCGTGTAGATCTGCGAATAGTATTGCCGTGTTGTTTGGAAAATTTGTTGACATCTCATCTGATTTTTTTTTACATCTTTTACATGTCTTTTTGTCTGCATTTGGACGGAGTAAACAAATGTCTGCCTCCGTTTGATAGGTGCTGCAAAACGTCTCCGTTACTGGAAAATGACGAAAAGCTAATACAGTATACCCCTAAAGCATTTTACTTATCGCATGCCAATATTTCGTCGCGCCAAACATCTCATTATTAGAGCACAAAACACACTCTCACAGGCATAGTGTCCATCCACGCTTACATAAAACACAGTGCTTATCTAACCATACACAACAAATAAACCAAGGTATAGTAGGTTTCTCCTTAACATCTACACGCCAGGCTAAAAAAAAGATTTAGGTTCTGTTAAACACACATCAAGGATATATAATTCAATCTATGAACCAAATTCAATACCTAAATAAGAAAAGCAACCCGGAAAAATGCTACATATGTAATTAGCGTGTAGGCTGGAAAAAAAAAACTCAGCCGGACAACATATGATCTCAAACAGACAACAAACATAAAAAACAAATGAAAGAGGGCAGCACCTTCTTACCCACCTTCAGAGAACAAATATCTATTCATGGTATTTCTTTTTTTTTCTGAGAACTGAATCATGCCATCTAATAACCAACAACAACCAAGATACAAACACACAAAAAGTCTACCTCTTTTTGAAATAGGAGCCGTCACACCCATCCTCATCAGTTCCACCTTAAGTTCCTTCTGAAGAGTACCCTGAAACAAAATCAGTTTACAAAACTACAAACCGGAAAGACATAAACAAAATATTTTGTCCGTATCCATACAGACCAAAACAGTGGGAAACGGCCGCATATATTCTTGTTTCTTGTAAGTGCATGCCATAACCCAATTAACCACATGCTTTCTAAAACTGGTAACTATGAACATTTCAGAATCAACGTCACTAACGTTCTCACTCCATAAAGCCACTGTTATTGTCTCCCTAGTAAACGAAGAAAAGGTCTAGATAAAAATCATAAGCCAGGCACATCAATAATTCTTCATACATATCCAAGTGGGTAGGTTGCAGGCTTTGCAGCAGGCAAAAAAAAGAAGCACAAATATGTCGAACTATTAACATGTAACAACAATATGTCGAACTATTAACAGAGAAAAAGGAAGCACAAACATGTACTGTGTAGATGTTTTTTCGTCCACCTCGCTTAATCATTAATCAGGCAAGGCATTGTACTATCGGTGTGTTGCAAACAAAAATAACAGGTAAAATCCTAGCATATATAGGATGCACGTATATTGAATTTTCATGCTTCTATATCTATCATAAACTCTGCAAATGTATATGAAAGATTGCTTGATATATAAAGCACTTATGTAATGATCTATTCGGAAGAACACTTGAACATTGACCTGTGAGAAGGAGCCGACTGCAAACTTGTATACTAACAGCTATAAAAAAATGACATATATAGTTCTAGATTAAGAGGAACTGAATGACAGCTCAATGAGTAAAACTCAGGATAAATGGCAACAATGACAGTGAAGTCGACAACTTATTGGGAAAGGAAGAAAATTAAGACTACAACAAAAATAAATCCTATGCAGGTAGCAGAAGGTGCAAGGAAAATAATAATTACTGATGCATATATAAGACATCACTTTTGGCAAACACTTGGTAGGAATCATGCCGCTACACATCTGTACTATTACTGAAAAAAAGCATGAGAAAACATATACATATGTGCATAGGAAAGATTTAGAACAACTTGCAACTGACTTAATCTGTGCAGCCAAACAAGAAAAATTGAGGCGTGGTGAACTCCATGTAAGTCACACAATAGAGAGCAGGAGGACGCCTTCGGAACTGACATTGATGGAGCACTAGCGTCAAGCTGGTGGCGACAAAGGCTTGCACGAAATCCTCCAGCACCATGAGAATCTGAGATTTGGCATCGCCGGAAAGGTTGAGCAAAAAAAAACTTGGGACCAGGCAAGAGCGCACTCCTACATGTGCAGAGTAATCTGCAGTTTGTAGCTTAGGCACATCGGCACAACACCCCTTCCAACCTCTTCGTATTTGATCTTGCAACGAATCACAAGCATGACGACTAAGATCTTGCACTCACAACAGGTATAGTGGTAACTTTCTTGGGAGGCTTGCCTGGAAGGTGGCCATAAGCATAACAGCCAGAAGCTTCAATGCCACACTGCCCGGTCAGCGAGGAAAACCACGGCAGAAGCAGCGACAGGCTACAATTTCCAAATCATCATAGCGTCCATCGCCCAGTGGATGAGCCGGAAGCTGAACGTTGGCAAAGTCTGCGCTGACGAATGGCTCACCGAATAAATCGGCGTTCATGGCCCAGGTAACTAAGGAGGTGATGGCCACCAGCCGTTGATCCCTCAAAATCCGCGCATTCGGCACAACTGGCAATAGCCGTAGCTACCATCTATGCTTAACGTCTACAGCGGAAGTGACATGCAGGATAAATATAAAATCAGTCTAGACCTATTTTCCGCCCCCAAACAGGACACAATTAATTAAAGACTTGCATAGTCTGATAACGCTTGAGAATATGAACTATTTATTCATGACCTTCATGAATTAAACTGTAGTCAAAATACCACGAGTCAGCTACCCACAATAACAAAGCAGGCAAACAAATAGCGGCAGCTCCCAAGAATAGAAGAAATCCATAAGCCTCCAGTAGCTCCACGTGACAACCTGCAGAGAAAAAGGACGGCTAAATCAAATAGAAGTCAAGCAGACACGGCACACACACACCAACCAAGAACATGAAAAAATTCAGTAAAAAGGAGAATGCCAGCTGATGAAAACATGGGAACAAACGTTCAGCGTCCAGCCCATCAGCAAGTCGAGACCTAGTTGTGCAGCGCCGTCGTTGACATTTGCAGTTGGTGATGGGGTTCGGGCCGCCGTCGTCGTCTCCTCGACTCACAGCTGCAGAAAACAAAATAATCCTAGAAAAGCGCCCTTAAAACCCTTGCAATGACACCCGACAATGCGAGTGGCACACAACAAAAATAGCTTCATCCTTATCAACCTCACTCAGGTTTGACACCCCCAAGAAAGATAGAAAATCAAGTTAAAGTACCAAAGAAATAAATATCTACTTTGGGTTAGTAACATATATTTCTCTACTTGAGCCAGGCCCAGACAACAAACCAAAAAAAAAATGAAAATTTGAGATGAAAGATATTTCTAAATTATACTATTATGCAAACTACAGTATGCATGCTAAGAAAAAAAAAACGACGTCATCTCTATGATAAGTAGGTAATAAATCTGATTGGAATACATGTTGCGATGAAATTTCTATAGAGGGATGTGGAAAGGATATTCTCGTGCACACATCGGATGCCTTAATAAGCTTTTCCGAGAAACACGGTGTCACTCTGAATGTACCCACTATAAAAAAAGAATCTGCACAACTAAGTTATGTGTTGAAAAAAAATGAGTACTGAAAAACATACAAACCTTCTAAACACATGTAGCAAAAATAAAACTCTGTGGGTTTAATATAAAAAATCTGAAATCGCCTAGCCAAAAATCCCTAGATCCTTGAATGTACCTCTTTCTACCCAACCAAGGGCCAGAAGAAAATATACCAAGCTAAGCTCAAATCACATGATAAAAGACTCATCTCCCTATTATTGCTTTGGCAGTGTAAGCTAATTGATCTGAAAAAATAACATGCATGTGGTACAAGATTGCTCACTGTGCCATCTTTGAGCTAAAAAAGGCCTAAACTAAAATGGTACTGAAAAACCAAAGAAGAAAATAGCTATACCAAATATTTTCCAGGCAACTTTTTCTCTCTATTATTCTATGATCACAGCAAGCTTTTACTGAAATAGCAGATGCCAAAAGGAAAACCAAATATTACGATCTCTTAGCTTCAGAACATATACGTAAAGTATATTAATTAGCATGATTCAAAATATCTGAAAATGCATACTGTATTACAATAACAATAACCCGATCTGATACATGGCACTAAAATTGTCAAGCTCCCTCAAACATTTAAGTAATGATGAAACCATATGCAAGCTTACACATGATTGTTTTTGTAAGATATCTTAATCCTGCCCCTCACTAAAAAAAATTAACACGCTATACTATCCAAACTACGACACATAATACATACGTATTCAGAAACACAAGGTCCATCACTTAGCAGCCATCTAGCGTGTGGCACCTTTCTGCTAAACACGAACATGAAATTTTAATAATTCTAATACGCGGAAAATCTCCATTCGCCCAATCCACAAAGAGGGCACCACCCCGCAAGGATGTGCATCACACTAAAAAGCGCCCACAACCACACGCGACAAAACACGGCATACCCATCCACGCTGAACTATCGCCAATGTACATGTGAACACGAAGATGGTTGGAAATACGACATATGTAAAAAGACAATGCGACACAAACAAGCTTGCTTACCGGCCTGCAACTTTTCCCGTAGGCCTGGTAATTGGCAATCATCGTATGGCGCCAATCTCACAATACTTCACGATTTTTTTTGTTGAGGTTTGATCCACAATCTTTGAATAGCTATTCTATCTCAGCCATGGTGTCTAATCATACACTGTTTTAATCTAGCAGTAATTTTCCGATATAACTATCAATATAAAATTATAAACATGTCTGAATAGGTCCATCTGCTGTAAATTGTAGGGCTATGTTGTATAGGTATCAATAAAAAAATAATGAGCATAAGAGCTCAGTTTTCCATGTATAATGTTTACCCGAGCAGCAGAATAAGAAGAATCTGATGCGATGATGATGATCCCTTAGGTTCAGCCCAGCTAACAGTCAGTTGGCTTCCGTCAACCTTAAAGTTTGGTGATGACAATTTCTGCATGGCATAGTCTGCACAAGTATGGTTGTAGTACTCAACGAAGAGGAATCCACGCTTACGGCTTGGGTCATGCAAATCTTACAGGACACACTCTGGTACCTTCATGGCAAAGAAAAAAACAAGTTTGGTTCACAACCACACCTTGAACATCTCAATGTTCACTACCCTTTGGTACATTGCCAACGAATAACCTGTGTTTTGCCTGAGACAAGGAGCACCGCAGTGTTCTCCCTTGCAGGAAACAATTCAATGTTATGCATCGTGACCATACATGCTAGAACCCCCATGGTATCCTGCAAAGTTAACCCCAAACATTACCTTGGTCCTTGTTGTGCAGATCCTCGGTAGCACTATGTGCCACATCCTTGGCATTAAACGTGACAAACGCGAATCCTTGGTTCTCCTTGTCCCTGCCAAAAACTCTGGGGGGGGGGGGGGGGATTAACGACCCATTAACCTGCAAAACCAATAGTCTGACTCTGGTGCCCAAGTAATAACAGACTGATGGTGAACCACGAAAAAAAGTATAGAATCACCTGGCCATCCGCATGCAGGCTATCAATACCATCGAGAGTCTCCATGGTTCTTTCCGCTCAACAGAGAAAAACTGCCCTGCGAATTCTCAGCTATAGGAGTTATCTCAATTATTTCTGTCCATTTTTTCAACCATGCGCAGTGATCCGAAACATAAAAGGCATCTCTTGCCTCCTTGAACTCCAGGCATGCATCTAACACTCTTCTATAGATAATAAGCATACCCTTCGAATAGCCATCCTGCAAACATCTCTATATGAGTTTTTGCTACAGAACCTTGCAATCCACAAAGTGGATGGGGCACGACGACAGGGGCGGCGCACGCGTGATTCGCCAGAGATGGGGACGCGCAGATGTGAGCGTCCGGGCCGCTTCCACGGTCTGCTCCGTGAGGATAACTGTCGCGCCCAGGCGCTCGCCCCTGACACGGGAATCTCGTGGTCATTTGGGCTCGGAGAAGGCTCGGTGGAGTTGGGGGTGGCACGCCGGCGGCGCACACGAAGTTGGGGGAGGGCGGCGGCCAGCGCGGAGGAGTTTGGGAGGCGGAACGGATGCCCTCCGGCGGCGCGCAGGAGACGGGGGGCTGCCGTCGGCGAGCATGAGCTTGGGGGAGGGGAACGCTAACCCTAGCGCTCCTCTGCCCGTGCGATAGAGACTGATCGAGCTAAGGGAGAGAAAAATCGTGAGGGCGTTTTGCTCTGTCTATCGGGCCCACCTAGCAGTACTATGTGGCCCACAAGCAGAGACATCAATCACGGCAGAAGCGCTGAGAATGCACCGTGAGCACCCGGCGTAAAGCTTTAGGTAATAGCCTTGCCAGGCTAGGACATCTGTTTGGTAACCAAAAAATAATTATGCTTTTGAGGGCCAGCTAGCCTATCGGGGCTAGGAAAACCTTGCCGTGGAGGGAGATCCAATTCGGCTAGCTCGAGACGGCAAACTCCATGGCACGCAAAAAAAATCCCCACGATCGCACGTTTGCTGCTTCACATGTTAGTTCGCATCCAAAACTGTCGCTCCAAACGGTTTGCTCCTTACATTGCCAGCAAAAGCAAGCAGCCCAACCAAATGCACAGCCGAAGGAGGCTTAGTCAAGCCAAGCAAGGGTAAGCTGGCTAGCTCAGCTAGGGCTATGATGAGGACATCCCTAGCTCTTCACCTATTGTTACACATGAGGATGCTCCTATAAAAGCTAATGAAGTGAGGATTGGTCTAATGACAAGATCAAGGACCAAGCTATTACAACAACAGGTGAATTCACTCCTACTTGAGTACAATGTTTATAATTGTGAGAATTTTATACTACCTAAGTCCTTGCATTTGTGTATTCTTAGGTTTGTTGATAACACAAGCATGAATGGAGATCATGGAGAGGAGATACACAAGGATGAGCATGGACTACAAGGGGAGATGGAAAACAAGTGCTAGCATGGAGAAAACAACAAATAACAAATGTTATGATGACAAGGGGATGGTGCCTCCACAAGGTCAAATGCACTTAGTGTGGAAAAACAATGCCATATTGATATTTCATACTCATGGATGGACAAAGCAAGAGGAGGGCGCCCACAAGGAAGCATCAATGCGCCATATGGAGTTCTAGTAGTAGTAGGTTTGGTTTCCATACCAATGTGGCCGCACCCCTTGTGTGTGGGGTCGGTTTGTATCTATTTGTGTCCTAGTAGGAGTCCTAGTCCAAGTAGAATAGGTTGCTTGCGCAAGGGAGAGCCTTGTGGCCGCACCCCCTCTCATATATACCCCTTGGAGCGCATAGGAGAGGGAAGACTACGTTAAACCCAAAAACCCTAGACCTCTAGATTGAAACTGCTTGTAAGCCTTTCATATGGAAGTTCATCTGCAAACTTTACGTGTTACCTGTTGTTCCACTGGGAATAAGACGGTACAGGACCACTTGTAGTCGGTGGATTACTTGTGCAAGAGTGTGGATTTGAGAATATCCTTGGGGTTGCTATCTTTTGCATTGGCATCAGGGATCAGCCGGGAGAGTTCTTAGTGGCGCACTAGTTATCATACTGGAGTTATCTGTGAGTTCACTGAGAAGATTGGGCCACCCCTTATCATCTTGGTATCAGATTTACAGGTTGCCTCGGTGAGCTATCAAATTTTCCTTTAGTTTGAGTGTTTTTTTCCTATCCAGAAAATTGCCCCACAAAAATAGTTCTAGTCATTGCCATAGCCTAGATATCACCTTAGTTTCATTACTTTTGCTGTCATTGTGTTAGATTTTGTGTTTCCTTTTTCTGTTTTTAGTTTTTTTTCTTTCGGCTAGATCTAGGGTTCTTGTTGTTCTTGCCGAAAACCTATCCAAAAAACCACAAAAATATCCGCTGCCATCCACCAAATCCACCACCAATCCGAGCCACCCTAGGTCTCCTACCGTGCCACAAAACCCACCGCACCCCTCCTCCTAGTTGGACTCGGATTCCACCCATATTTGGTTCCAAACCCCCCCCCATATACCCGCGGCATAGCTACCATATCAATCCACCACCGCAACCCATCGCTACTTCCCACCGCTGCCGCGTTCGAGTTGCACTCGGATTTGCTCGACTGCCCCTTACCAAATCGCCCGCGCGCACCGTAACGCCCTTACAAAATTTTTCCCTACGCGCTGCCGCGGCACGGAAACTCGTCGATTCGCTGCCGCCAGCTGCTGCCCGCGCGCGCTGATATTTTCCTCGACGCGCGCTTACCAATCGCCGTTTCGCGCTAGCGCACGCTGCCGCGGTACAGAAAGGAGCCGTTTCGCTGCCGTACGCTCTGCCGTGGCGCGTTTTTGCTGCTTTTTCCTGCCGTGAGGTGCTAGGTGCTGCCGTGAGCTGCTGTTCTCTGCCACGGTACGAAAAATCAACGTTTTGGCTGCCGTGAGCTCTGCTGTGGTACAAAAAGCACCCGTTTCTCTGCCGTGAGTGCTGTTTCCTGCCGTGAGCTCATTTTCACCTAGAATTTTTCTTTTTTTCTTTGTTTTTCCTTGTTTTCTCACTAGGACCATTAATTCCATACCTTGTGAACCTTAGCCACAGCCTTTCTACAGCATCTTAATAGGAACTTGCCCACAAGTATAGCTATTTTGTGCTCTGACAGGCTGCTCATTTTCATCACCACCATTGTGTTCACTTGTGTTTGGTTAATTGTTGCTCCTAGCTTAGTGTAAGGCCATTGGAAAAATACAAAAAAAATAGAAAAAGCAAAAAGTATAAAAAAAATAGAAAAGAGAAAAGAGAAAAGAGAAAAGAGAAAGTGCAAAGAGGCCATATCATTACTATTGTTTACTAGTTGAGCTTGCCATTGTGACACTTGGTTTTTCATTGAGCAATCTTGTGCCTGTCAATTAAGAGCCTAGCTAGTGACTTTCTAGTGCATTGCAAAATTCATCCATATATTGCTTTGCCACATTTGTCTCCATTGTGTGAGTTTCCTTGGGTATTTTTATATCTTCACTAAGACAGCAAATAGGATTGTTACTTTGGTGATTGTTAGGTATCCATACCAAGCCCCACTAAATAACCTTGTTTGCTATTGTGAGAGTTAAAAACCTGGGTATTCTCTTCTTCACACCAAAGTACTTTAATTGCCTCTACTTGTGGTAAGTATCTCTATTCACTTTGGAGTGGTAAGATATCCTATTGTCTTGCTAGATTTTTGAGTGAGTTGTGAGAGGCACCACAACCTATACTTGTTTCTATTTACACTAACCTTCTAATGGATCTTTCTAGTGGTGATCTTGTGCAGCAAAAGAAGGACCATAAGGAGGGAGTTAATTGGAGAGAGTATGAGGCTCTTAGGGATGTTTTTGCAAAGGAGATATTGGACAATCATAATGGACTCAAACAATTTGTTCAAGATGCATGTGATCCCTTATATGAGGCTCTCCAAGCTATGGAGACCAAGATGGAAGCCACACACAAATTGGCCGAGACTAATAGAGGGGAAGTGAGATCAATCAAGGACTCAATTGCTCAAATGACTACAACCCTTGCTGGACTTCAAACCATGATTCAAGAAAGATTGCCTCTTGTGGATGATGACAATGCTAGTGTCCATAGTGATTCTAATAATGGTTTGGAAGATTTTGGTGCAAGGAATATTAATCATGGCCGAGCTAGAGGAGAAAGGGATCATGATGGACATCAAGGCCGAGCCCCTAATTTTCCTCCAAGGAGAGTGCCCAATAATTTGGCTCAAGACAATCCGAGAGAGGATGGGTTGGGTAAACCAAAATTCACAATTCCTTCTTTCAACTTTGATGCTATGGATGTGGAAGAATACTTCCTATGGGAGTTAAAGATTGAGAAGCTATGGAGAATGCATGATTACAATGAGGATAGCAAAATCAAATTGGCCTCTAGTGAGTTTGATGGATATGCTCTTAGATGGTGGGATAATCTTCTGAGAAAGAGGCAAGAAGATGGAGAATTTCCCATTGTCACTTGGAACACCATGAAGAGAGTCATGAGGGATAGATTTGTTCCACCAAATTATATAAGGCAACAATTTGATAAATTGCAACAATTGAGGCAAGGTACTATGAGTGTTGATGCTTATTATCAAGAGATGGAGCTAATTATGCAAAGGGCACGTGTGAGAGAGCAATTGGAGCAAACAATGCAAAGGTTCCTTTCGGGTTTGAACTATAAAATCAAGGGAATTGTTAGGCATCATCAATACAATGATATACATGAGTTGCTACATCATGCAAGGGAGGCCGAAGCACATCTTTTGGAGGAAGCCAAAATTGCTACAAAGACAAGGGCTAGATTTCCCATGAGATCATCATCTATGCCTAGTGCACCTCCTCCACCATCTCCATCATCTAGTTTTAGAGGTGCTACATCTTCTAAACCCGAGCCTAGTGCCTCTATTTCCAAGAAATCACCACAACCAACAACAAGTGCCTCGGGTTCTAGTGCTCCTACTACAAGGACTAGAGATATTACATGCCACACATGTGGAGGAAAAGGGCACTTTAAGAGGGATTGTCCAAATACAAAAGTGATGGTGATCAATGAGAACAATGAGTATGAGACAGGTGATGATGTTGATCCTAATGACATTGATGATGATGATGATGGCTATTTGAGTGATACTCCTTTGGATGCTTATGCTACTACTATGCCATCTATTGTTTGCACCCAAAATTCATTGAGTGTGGTGCCTAGTCCTGAAAATCAAAGGTGCAATCTATTTCAAACAAAGGCTGTTATTGGTCCCAACATGGCTTGCAAAGTCATTATTGATGGAGGGAGTTGTAGAAACTTGGCAAGCAAGGATTTATGTGCCAAGTTAAACCTAAAATACTTACCACATCCGAGCCCTTATCATATACAATGGTTGAGTAGCACGGGACAAATGAAGGTATCTCATATGGTGAGAGTGGAGTTTCAAATTGGACCTTACAAGGATACTATTGAGTTTGATGTGGTCCCTATGACAGTGTGTCACCTATTATTGGGAAGACCTTGGCAATTTGATAGAAGTGTGAAGCATGAAGGAAGAGCTAATACTTATGAGTTGAATCATCATGAGAGGACTATTATTTTGAGGCCTATGACTCCACAACAAATTGTAAATGAGTCCCAATCCAAAATTTCTATGAAAGTGGAAAAAGAGAGAGAGAGGGATGAGGGAACACCAAAAATACAAGCCATGGGGAGTGATAGTACAACCAATTCGAGTGGTAAAAAGAGAGAGAACCTATTATGCATGTTAGCCACCAAAGAGGATTTGAGGGAATTTAGGGATGATCCTTCATTAGTCCCTATTGTGCTTATTCACAAGGGAGAGATTTTGGTTTCTAATGACATGACCCCTATTCCTCTTGGTGTTTCTAATGTTTTGCAGGACTTTGAGGATGTTTTTCCACAAGATGTGCCCTAGGGATTGCCACCATTGAGAGGCATTGAACATCAAATTGATTTGATCCCCGGAGCATCTCTCCCAAACCGAGCTCCTTATAGAACCAATCCACAAGAAACAAAGGAGATACAAAGGCAAGTACAAGAACTATTGGACAAAGGTTATATTCGGGTTAGTCTTTCTCCTTGTGTCGTTCCCGTTATTTTGGTTCCGAAGAAAGATGGTACTTGGCGCATGTGTGTAGATTGTAGAGCAATTAATAACATCACTATTCGTTATCGTCATCCTATACCACGTTTAGATGACATGTTAAATGAATTAAGTGGTGCTACTCTTTTCTCTAAAATTGATTTGCGTAGTGGATACCATCAAATAAAAATGAAAGAGGGAGATGAATGGAAAACTGCTTTTAAGACAAAATTTGGTTTATGTGAGTGGTTAGTAATGCCTTTTGGTTTAACTAATGCACCTAGTACTTTCATGAGATTAATGAACCATATTTTGAGAGACTTTATTGGTAGATTTGTGGTAGTTTATTTTGATGATATTCTTATATATAGCCACAATGAACATGACCACATGGATCATATTAGACAAGTTTTGCAAGTGCTAAGAACTAATAAATTGTATGGTAATCTTGAGAAGTGCACTTTTTGCAAAGATAAGGTTATATTTCTTGGTTATGTTGTTTCTAAGCATGGAATTGAGGTTGATCAATCTAAAATTGAAGCTATTCGAAATTGGCCAATTCCAACTAATGTGAGTCAAGTTAGAAGTTTTAATGGGATTGCTAGTTTCTATAGAAGATTTGTGCCAAATTTTAGTACAATTGCTGCCCCTTTAAATGATCTAACTAAAAAGGGTGTTAATTTTGAAATGGGTGTTTCTCAAGATATTGCTTTTGATACTTTGAAAGAGAAGTTGATTTCGGCCCCATTGCTTATGCTTCCAAATTTTGATAAACAATTTGAGATTGAGTGTGATGCTAGTGGCATAGGTATTGGAGGTGTGCTCATGCAAGAAAAGAAACCTATTGCCTATTTTTCTGAAAAATTAAATGGTGCACAATTGAATTATTCTATTTATGATAAGGAATTATATGCACTTGTGAGAGTTTTAGAGGTGTGGAAACATTATTTGTGGCCTAAAGAATTTATTATACATAGTGATCACGAAGCATTGAAATTTTTAAAGTGCCAAAATAATTTGAATAAAAGACATGCTAAGTGGGTTGAATTTATTGAATCTTTTCCATACATCATAAAACATAAAAAGGGATTGGATAATGTAGTTGCTGATGCTTTGTCAAGGAAAAATATGTTACTCTCATATTTAGAAATCAAGGTTTCGGGTTTGGAGGGTATTAGAGATTTATATGATGAAGATAAAGAATTTTCTATGCCATTTAATAAATGTGTTACTACTAAAGTATGGGAAAATTTTCATATACATGATGGGTACTTGTTTAGAGCTAGCAAATTGTGTATTCTCGAGTGTTCCGTGCGTTTATTTTTGATCCAGGAATCTCATAGTGGAGGATTGATGGGACATTTTGGAAGAGAGAAGACTTTGTTGATGTTGGCTGAAAATTTCTATTGGGCACATATGAGAAGAGATGTGTATAGATTGGTGCAAAGATGCATTACTTGCAACAAATCCAAATCAAAATTGAAGCCCCATGGATTATATACACCATTGCCATCACCA
Organism: Alopecurus myosuroides; assembly: GCA_028641055.1. Classification (NCBI taxonomy): domain Eukaryota; kingdom Viridiplantae; phylum Streptophyta; class Magnoliopsida; order Poales; family Poaceae; genus Alopecurus; species Alopecurus myosuroides. The sequence goes on along the minus strand of CM054062.1, from coordinate 115,031,531 downwards.
AGTACACCATGGGAGGATATTAGTATGGATTTTGTGTTGGGATTACCAAGGAAAAAAAGAGGACATGACTCTATCTTTGTGGTTGTGGACAGATTTTCAAAGATGGCTCATTTTATTCCATGCCACAAGAGTGATGATGCTTCTCACATTGCCAATTTGTTCTTTAGAGAGATTGTGAGATTGCATGGAGTTCCAAGGACTATAGTTTCGGGTAGAGATGTCAAGTTCATGAGTTACTTTTGGAAAACACTTTGGGGTAAGCTTGGCACTAAGCTATTATTTTCTACTACTTGCCACCCCCAAACTGATGGACAAACCGAGGTGGTTAATAGAACATTGTCAACATTATTGAGAAGCATGATCAAGAAAAATTTGAAGGAGTGGGAGGAGTGTTTGCCACATGTGGAATTTGCATACAATAGAGCTGTGCATTCAACTACTCAATTATGTCCTTTTGAGGTGGTGTATGGTTTCAAGCCTATTACTCCTCTTGATTTATTACCACTTCCTATTCAAGAGAGAATTAATATGGAGGCATCCAAGAGAGCTAATTTTGTTAGAATGATTCATGAGAAGACAAAAGAAGCAATTGAGAGCAAAAGAAAATATGTGGCCGAGAGGATGAATAAGAAGAGGAAAGAAGTGATTTTTCGGCCAGGAGATATGGTGTGGGTGCACTTTAGAAAAGATAGATTTCCCACATTGAGAAAATCAAATTTGATGCCCAGAGGAGCTGGTCCTTACAAAGTTATTTCAAGGATCAATGATAATGCATACAAGATTGACCTCCCAATTGATGAGTTTGGTGTTAGTAATTCTTTTAATGTGGCTGATTTGACACCTTACCATGGATATGATTTAGCATCGAGGTCGATGCCTTTTCAAGAGGGGGAGGATGATGAGGACATCCCTAGCTATTCACCTATTGTTACACATGAGGATGCTCCTATAAAAGCTAATGAAGTGAGGATTGGTCCAATGACAAGATCAAGGACCAAGCTATTACAACAACATGTGAATTCACTCCTACTTGAGTACAATGTTTATAATTGTGAGAATTTTATACTACCTAAGTCCTTGCATTTGTGTATTCTTAGGTTTGTTGATAACACAAGCATGAATGGTGATCATGGAGAGGAGATACACAAGGATGAGCATGGACTACAAGGGGAGATGTAAAACAAGTGCTAGCATGGAGAAAACAACAAATAACAAATGTTATGATGACAAGGGGATGGTGCCTCCACAAGGTCAAATGCACTTAGTGTGGAAAAACAATGCCATATTGTTATTTCATACTCATGGATGGACAAAGCAAGAGGAGGGCGCCCACAAGGAAGCATCAATGCGCCATATGGATTCTAGTAGTAGTAGGTTTGGTTTCCATACCAATGTGGCCGCACCCCTTTTGTGTGGGGTCGGTTTGTATCTATTTGTGTCCTAGTAGGAGTCTTAGTCCAAGTAGAATAGGTTGCTTGCGCAAGGGAGAGCCTTGTGGCCGCACCCCCTCTCATATATACCCCTTGGGGCGCATAGGAGAGGGCAGACTACGTTAAACCCAAAAACCCTAGACCTCTATATTGAAACTGCTTGTAAGCCTTTCATCTGGAAGTTCATCTGCAAACTTTACGTGTTACCTGCTGTTCCACTGGGAATAAGATGGTACAGGACCACTTGTAGTCGGTGGATTACTTGTGCAAGAGTGTGGAGTTGAGAATATCCTTGGGGTTGCTATCTTTTGCATTGGCATCAGGGATCAGCCGGGAGAGTTCTTAGTGGCGCACTAGTTATCATACTGGAGTTATCTGTGAGTTCACTGAGAAGATTGGGCCACCCCTTATCAGGCTATCTAGGCGATGTAACCAAACACGCCCTGAGACGACGGGGCGTGGTTCTGGTGGCGTCGTCTGAGGACAGGGTGAACGTGGGCGGATTGCGCGGAGAAGATGTTGACGGATTGCGTCCATCGCGGATTTTTCTTTCGATAGCAGAGTATTCGTCCGTCAATCGTAATCGCTTAGCGCACCCATTGCATCCGCTTAGACTACTTTAGGCCGTTAGATCTTATTAGGTGGATGTTCGGATAGTACTAATGTGCCCTGGTACACTAAACGTGGTGGCTTTAGCAAAGAAAATGTTCTCTCTTTTATAAGTAGTGTAGATGTAGAAAAATAAGGCAGAAAAAGGCATTTTTGGAAAGCAGAGAAAAACAGAAAGTACACCTTTTCCCACATTGTTTTAATGGCCTTAAACTATTTAAATTTGTTTTCAAATGATGTTTCTGAAAGTTTATAACTTGTTTAACAAACTCCAACATGGAAAACAAATTTTAGAAACCATTTGAGCTCTAAAAACAATCAAAACTTTTTGCTCTTTTCATTGTTTTCCAACACTTAGAAAAATTCCTAAGTGTTAACTGAATTTTCTGAATTTTTGAACAATGCTAAATACAATTTTGGTCAGATGTTTTCTTTGAGTTTTTTGCAAATTTGGAAAGACCACTTTGCCATTTCGAATCCTTTTTGTTTGTACTCCACCTTGGATGCCTTCGTTAGCTTCTAGAAGCCTTGTGTGTGAAGAAAACTTGTGAGGAAAGAGAAGGGAGACATGGTGAGGTGGATGGGTATGGGGCTCCATGCTTTGACTCCTTTGGACTTGATCTTGTCTCTCCTTGCCCCCAAAAGCTAGTGTTGACTTGCCCCTTGGTAGTCTTGACCCTTGGCCACTTTTTCCTAGCTTGTGAAATGCCCAAAACAGCCCTAGGGCGCCACACACCTGAGTCCACCCTTGCCCTTTTGATCTTGCCCATGGCTTTAAGCCACCACAGCCATACCCCTTGCACCACTACCCTCCTCCACATCCCCAAAGACTCCCCAAGCAAAAGCAAGTCCTGCCCTGGCCTAGAGAGCGTGCCCGAGCACTAGATCCCCGACGATCACCGCCGGGAGCCCGAGGTGGTGCTCCCCTCCCCCGTGTTTTCCCATCCCCTCCACCGCCCTGGTTGCACTCCCTGCACCCCCACGCCTCCCTGGCCCTTTGCCCTACAGGATCGCCACCATCGTCAAGCTCGCCGCCGGGGGCGCCCTTCCGAGCACCGCCGCCTGGAGCCACGCCAGCACCCGCAACCCGCATCCATCGACGCCCCTGCATCCGTAAATCTCCCCCGAGCACGCGCCACCATCCCCAAAGCCCCCATGGTGAGCCACCGTGCGAGCCCGTCGCCGGCTGTTTTCGCGCGCGAGAGAGAGAGCGCGGGGAAGGAGACTATCGGGGCACCGTTCGATCTGCGATCAACGGGCCCGGTTGAATCTCGCCGTTCCCGCGCTGGACGCGCGCTCGCAGCGCGTTTGGGCCGCGTCGCTGGCTAGTTGGGCCGCGCCCGTGAGGAACCCCAGCCCGTTTTGTTTTCCTTTTTCTTTTAAATCTGTGGCAGTTTGTGCTGGTTTGCTTTGAGCTTGGGAAAAATACCTAGAGTGCAAAATAAAATGAACCAAAAATCATGACCCTAGTATTATGTTTTCTTAACCATCTAAAATTGGTAGATCTAAGTTTTGATGTATATTTTTTGTCACAGGGCTTGTTTTTTCAGAGAGTGTATGTGAAAGTGTTTTTGGCATAACTTTTGGAATCTGTATCCATTTTGGTCAAACCAAATTATTTTGGATAGCTTAGGACTAGATCTATCAATAGGACTTGGCCTCACATCAAGGTGAGTTACCAAATGGAATGCCATCCATTTTGGTAAAAGACCAGTAGGCTTTTCTAGGATTTTTAGAAGGACTTTAAAATTGATTTTTTAGGTGAATCCAATTGGATGAGTTTGCTTATGTTTATATTTATCAAACCCTATCTTGAATTATTTTTTGGAGCCCTAGATTAGTTTTGGCATGCATATCTAGAAATAACACTTTTTCTGTTTTCTTTTTATGTGTGTAATTGCTTGTGAATAAATGTTTGCTTGTTTGAGATTTGATTCTTAGCATATAAAGATGTGTTGAAACTTGTTATTAGGTTGTTTTCTTGCATTACATCTATCTTAGATAGTGTGTGCATGTTTGGAAAGTCTAATAGAAATAGAACTAGCATTTGTTATTTTCTAGTTTTATTATTTGATTATTGTGTGCACTAAATCTTTGTGTGCTTGTTACCTAAGTTTGTGCTATGTTTGTGATGAGTCCAGTACCATTTTGGTACTGTTGTGTTGATGATATCATCTATGTTAGTTTGCACCTTTGTTTTATAGCAAAGCATGTGTAATATTTGTATTTGTTTTCACTAGTATGAGTAGCCTTGTATGGATTACTTTGTTATACTATTCTTGTCTAGTGTGACCAGAGGTGTTGTACCTCTAAATGTCTTGGTATTATTGGGCCCATAACCCAATGGTCCCATTTCATTTTGGTTAGGGATCCAAATCCCCAACCATACACTTGTGTGAAAATAGAATGCATTACTATAGTTTGGTCTAGTATTTTCCACCAAGGAAAATGTTTGGTTGTTCCACTTATGTTTGAGTGATTGCGCTAGTATAATTTTACTTGCTGTATGTGTTGTTTAGTTTAGTTGTTTTGTCTTTAGTTCTGAGTGTGTGTCTTTTATTCTTTTATGACGCTAGAAAACGAAGGAGAAGAAGAAGCAGTTGTGGAGCTGTGCGTCAAGTTCAAGTTACTTGAAGGCCAGGGACATTAAGAGACTTAAGGAAAGCCATCCTGATGCTCGATGTTACTACAATTTTCATTATCTATCATGCATGTTTTTACTTCTGAAAAGTTTTACAGAACTTTGATTACCAAAAAACTATTTTTGAGTGACTATTACTACTATTAATATTATATATATCACTATTAATATGCCAGTAGTTGATACTTGGTGCTACCAAGCCCATAGCCACCATATTGTATTTACTACCATCAAAAGTATAAGTCCCTAAGTGGACACACTAAAATATGTTTTTGCAAAACAAAGGATTTATGGAAAACCCGGTGGAAAGGTGAAGCCTTATCCACCGGAGGATTGTTGAAGTGGTCATTTTTGGGGGAAAACATGTTTTCAAAAATGACACATAACCTAGTCTTCGCTGGACAACCTTTACCGTACTGCCACTTTACCCCAACATGGGAATGGGGCTTAACTTGAAGTTTGTTTTTGTTAGGGTGTGTTCTATCTCAATTTGCTATAAGGGGACGGACTCCCTCGAACCGAATTGTCGCCAAGTTATGAAACGTGTGACATACATAGTGAGGGCTTAAGTTCTCCTCCGGGTGCATCAGTTGGGGCTCTTGTCTTGGCGAGGTGGGACCTGATGCCAGCGAGCACATACTCAACTGAAGAGATAGAAATGTACTATCTTGGACATAGTGGATGGTTAGGATCAGTTATCTGATGTTTACATATTATTGTTACAGTCTGTGGTTGTTCACGGCGGATGTACTGGATCTGGTGGACTGTGTACACCTCTACAGAGTAAAACTATTCGGAATAGCCGCGTCCTCGGATATGGACAGTTGAATGGCCATGTAGCTAGCATTGTGTCAATGTTTTAAAAAAGGAGTTTTGAAAAAGGTGTTGGACTCATGAAGTAGTGAAAGGAGGAAATCTTGTACCGTGGAGCTACCGTTGATGAAAAGTCAGAAGTAGTTTTACAAGAAGTTTTGCAAAGAAAATCTTTCGTTTCTAAACAGAAACTTGAAGTTGATTCCAAAAAGTTTTGCAAAGAGAAAACTCTCTTTTAACAAAGTTTTACAAAACCTCTTGTACATGTGATATCTACAAGAGAAAGAAAACTATATTATTTTCTTTTGAAGTATCTTCTTCAACAAAGATACAAAGATTTTTTTAGAAATCAACTATGATATGTCTTTCATATATCATGGATAGTGAACCCTATGTATAGCCTACCTATTACACCATATAAGCATACTTGCATTTTAGTAAGCTACATGATGGGTGTCTTGTTGAGTACATTCAAATGTACTCATATTGGTCTCGTCCCTGGTATTTACTTGCCAAACATCGAGAAGGAATCTCAAAGGGAGATCTACGAAGAGGAGTACGGAGCTGATGGCCTTGCGAACTAGGATCGTCTCCCGGTCAGCAGCCTGTAGGTTAAGCAATGACTTGGGCTCTACTACGTTGTGTGTGTTTAGTATTCCGATGTGTGTGAGTTGTGTGTTGCCCTGGGTGGCAGTTGTGTTAGACTTGGTCATGTGACCATGTCCCTTTTGTATGTGTTTTTGTAATCGTGTAATGGATATTGTATCTGTGTACCAACTTGATATGTTGTTCATGACTGGTGTGATCCGGGATCGTGAATGTATGCATATCGGAGTTGTCCTTGAACAGTGGTTCTGGGGGGCCTTACATTGTCTCATCTAGGGTCTTAAGAAAAGATTTATTGCATAACTATTTGTAATAGGTGATAACTTGACACTACACTAGAATAGGTTGTTGGTTCTTTTGCCACTATCCTATCATAGTTTCCCTTATACCTTAATCCTACTTATTGTAACACTCTTGGTCAAATTTACCATGTTCCATCGCCATCCTGTGTCTTGGGAGAATACCGCTGAACATGCCACGTCTTTTTCCACTCTTCAGCGGTGCGCTACTTTACCCATAGGCGATCAAGACCATGTTCCACAACCACGCTTAAGTTCCTGTCTAGGCCCACTCAGGTGTGGTCCCCGGTTGTTGATCCAAACCAAACCGTGCTTCTCCGCACAACACATGCCCAGCCATTTCATGCCACGCAGGTTTACCCCTGATTCTACCCCCCATGATAGATATTTAGGCTTCCCGGGCAGACCATCATAGGCACCAGAGTCCATGGGAATTAAGGGATCCCACCCATGTGCATGTAGTCCCACAAGACCTACAGCGTACATCTGTAGCTGCCAGTTGACATGCAAATGGGAAAAGATCAAAGCTGGCTTACTCGCCTCATACAAGAACTATGGTTAACGCAGTATTTACGGTGCAAAAACTTTGATGGCATTTGTGAAATAATCCTAGATTATTACTTTCCCGTGCAGATGGAACCTTCCAATGACCGATTCTTTTTACCTTGGTTCCATCTGCCAGCCAACATAGTATATAGCAGTTCACATCATTCAAAAGTAGCAATCTATTTGAATGCAGGTAATACTTTATAGTAATTTGCAAGTACTTTGATAAAGATACTTCAAAGTGGACATGAGCAATAATGAAATTGCATGTGACAGAAGTGGTTGTTCAAACCCTTCGGGGTTCTAGGAATTGCATTAAAACCCCGAGTTCTAAAAATAGAAAAAAAATTCAGTAAGGACTACAGAAAACACTGGCAAGATGATATAATGCAATGAGATTCATCGCGAAGTATCCTAAACTTACCCTAGCTCTCAAGTCTAAGCTTTCGTTAGGTTTAATTGACTTAGAGGAGTTGTTTTACTTCTTGTGGGGAGGACTTTTATCACTTAAAGAGTAAATAACATTAGGGTTTTGACGTTTTAAATGATTTATTTATTTATCTTAACTTGTTACTGCTTTAAGACTTATATATGTTTCACTATTATTTAGCAATTCAATTATTATCATATTTAATACTCCCTCCGATCCATATTAATAGGTGCTGAAGTGGATGTATTTAGACATGTTTTAGTGCTAGATACATCCACTTCAGGACCTATTAATATGGATCGGAGGGAGTAGAGAAATTTATGTGTTGTAGATTTTTTTTAAATTGTAAAACAACATTGTTTGTATAAATTCGATCAAAAGGAAATTTACGAAATTTAACATTATAGCATTGCACTTATTAAAAGTGATAACAACAGTGATTATTTATACAACAAAGTGTATCCAAGACAACTATAATTATGCTGAAATAAGATCCTATACATGGTTAATAAGTTGCTAGAGATTGATACAAATTTTAGTAATTATTGAAACTTATACCATAATGAAAGGTAGGGCATTTTTTTCATTTATAAAGAAATGCCAAATTTTAATTCTTCAAAATAGTTTGAAAATATCATAAAAGAATCGGATTTGTCTTACTGGTCATTTTGATATATATAACTTGCAATTTCCTAAATTTATTGAATAAATGGTTATTTTCTCTAATTTTAAATGAATTGATTCAAACTCAAATAAATTGCAAATTTAAACTTTATCAAACACATTTTAAAAGTTTATAAACATATAGATTTTATTATCTAAACATTTTGATAAATTTTTCATATTTTTCTGATTAATAGAATAAAAGATATTGAATTAATATTTTTGATCAATTCTCTCATTTTAAATTGATAGGTGGGGCTCACCTGTCACGGATTTTTCTTTTATAAATATTTTTTTGAAGAATGAAAATCTCACAGCCTGGCCCCATGCGACGCCTGCAATGGCCGGAGCAGCACCGCAAATGTTCAATCTGTTGATTCTACGCGAATTAGCCAACGGTGTGCCATGCGTTTAGTAGAGGAGCTCACGGCGAGCCATTAGGTGGCGGCGCCACCCCCAATTGTTCACCGGAAGTGGCCGGCGGCGAGCTCCCGCAGCGGCGCTTGCTGAAATTTGGGGTGGACTTTAGGCCCACCAGGCAATTTCCATTTAATGCCTAAGGCCCATGCTGTCATAGCAAGTGGTGAAAGTTTAGTCCCATATTGCTACTTGGGAGAGTTTTGCACCAGTTTATAAGGTGAGGTCTCTCCCCACTAGTGTGAGTTGGTATGAAGAGAGAGTAATTGTGAAGGTGTTCCACACGTGCGCTCCTCCTCTTCCGCCGCTCGCCTCGCCTCGTCACGACACGTCACGACGCGCCGCGGGTTGCGAGAATGAGCTGAGCCGATGCCTTTATTTTGGCAGTCGGAAACAGAGAGTCATCAGACACGCCAATAATATGATACGTCATATTGATTGTTGTCTGTAATTGTGTTACATTTATTTTGGTAAGAGCCGCGCGCAGTAAAACGCCGCATTGACCACGTGGTAACCGCGTGCAGTAAAACGCTGCATTGATCACGTGGTAACAGCTGTAGTAAACGCCAATTGAATTTATGAGCTGACCGTTCTCCTACCCGGCCGTGCCTATATACTGGAGTCTCAGACAAACACAGATACACACCTCATACGCTCGGCCTCTTTGCGCCCATTGTCATTCCACTCTCTGTTGCTGCTGCCGGTGATCTCATCCCGTCTACCGCGTACACGACCGACGGGAGAGCAGGCCTCCGAAACCCCGCCTCTCCAGATTCTGTATGGGAGGGAGAGGGGCGATTAGCTTTTTGGGGAGCGTCTCCTACGGGACTGCTCGCTGCCATACGTCTACTTCGACTACTACTGCATCGCCCTCGTCGTCAATATGTCCACCGAAGTTGAACGCGCTGCTGCTGAGACGGCTACTGCAGCCACCACCGCTGCTGCAACCGCCGCCAACGCTGCCACTGCTGCAGCCGCTGCCGCCTCTGCTGTGGCTACTGCCAACTGGCCAACCTGAGGGTATAATATGTTTATCCCTCTTCTGATTATTTCCATGTGTGCACTACTAGTAGTTTGCGTAGATATATCTACCATTAATCTAGTATGCAAGAATATGGTCAATTAGCAGTATATTTACGTCACGCTCATGGTTTATACATGGATTGATTTAATCTGTAAATTGCCTAAATTCTTAACAATCCAAAAACCTAATATGTGTAGGCAGTTTTCGATTCATGGTTTTTCTACTACACTGAAACCAGACCCGTTTATGGGGACGTACTTTAACCGTTGGCAGACCAAAACAATCTTATGGCTCACGGCTATGAACGTGTTCTGGATCGCCGCTGTCACTCCCACGGGAACGATTACTCCTGAACAGAAGAAGGCGTTTAGGCATGCCACTGTCGTCTTTGTTGGATGCGTTCTAAGCGTGATCAGAGATAAGTTTGTTGATGCATATTTACATATGCGGGTTGCCAATGACTTGTGGGAGGCACTCGAATCCAAATTCGGTGCAACCGATGCTGGCAGCGAGATGTATAGTATAGAGCAGTTCCATGATTACATAATGGTCGACAACCGTTATGTATTAGAGCAGGCTCATGAGATACAGTGCATCGCTAAGAAGCTTCAAATTCTCAAGTGCGTGCTACCAGGCAAGTTTGTCGCAGGATGCATAATCGCCAAGCTGCCTAATTCCTGGAGGAGCTTTGCCACTACTCTGAAACATCAGATGCGTGAATTCTCGGTAGAGGATGTCATCGGTCATCTGAGTGTTGAGCAGAATTAGAGGGCAAAGGACTCGCACGAAAAATGTAACGAAGGGACTTCTGCAGCCAATCTGGTACAGAAGAACTACAACTCCCACAAGAACAGGGTGAGGACTGGTGTCCAACAGAATACGGACTTCAAGAAGAAGGCTAAGAAGACCTTCAAGAAGGATAAGAAGAAAGATGGTTGCTTCACTTGTGGTTCACTGGAACACTGGGCTGTGAAGTGCCCAAATAAGTACAAGAAGCCAGGACATGATTCCAAGGTTGTCAACATGATTGTGAGCAACAATGAGAATGGGGCATCTGGGTATGGTAATTTGTTTACTGTATTTTCAGTTTGTCAGTCTACAGATTTGTGGATTAGCATAGGTGAAAATATTCATGTGTGTGCTGACATCTCATTGTTTTCTTCTTATCAGGTCACAAGGAACGGGTCTGTATTGATGGGGCATGGCGCTGCTGAAATTCGCATGGGCTAGCAGACCCATTAGGCAATTTCCATTTAATCCCTAAGGCCCATGCTGCCATAGCAAATGGTGGGAGTTTAGTCCCACATTGCTAGTTGGGAGAGTTTTGCACCAGTTTATAAGGTGAGCTCTCTCCCCACTAGTGTGAGTTGGTATGAAGAGAGATGAGTAGTGGAGGTGTTCCACACGCGCGCTCCTCCTCCTCCGCCGCCCGCCTCGCCACGCCTCGCCTCGTCACGACACGTCACGACGCGCCGCGGGTTGCGGGAATGAGCCGAGCCGATGCCTTTATTTTGGCAGTTGGAAACGGAGTCAACAGACACGCCAATAATATGAGACGTCATATTGATTGCTGTCTATTGCGTCGCATTTATTTTGGTAACAGCCGCGCGCAGTAAAACGCCGCATTGATCACGTGTTAACCGCGCGCAGTAAAACGGCGCATTGATTACGTGGTAACGGCTGTAGTAAACGCCAAATTGATTTGTGAGCTGACCGTTCTCCTACCGTGCCTATATATTGAGGTCGCAGGGGCGGACACAGACACACAACTCATACCCTCTTTGCGCCCTGTCGTTCCACCTCCTGTTGCTGCCGCCGTTGATCCCATCCCGTCTACCGCGTACACGGCCGACGGGAGAGCAGGCCTCCGAAACCCCGCCTCTCCAGATCCTGTACGGGAGAGGGGCGATTAGGTTTTTGGGGAGCGTCTCCTACGCGACTGCTCGCTGCTGCTGTACATCTACTTCGACTACAAACTCATCGTCAACATGGCCACCGAAGCCGATCGAGCTGCTGCTGCCGCCGCTGCTGCCACCGAGGCCGCTGCTGCTGAGGCCGCCAACGCTGCTGCTGCTGCTGCTGCCGCCGGCGCGGCCGCCGCCTCTGCTACGGCTACTGCCAATTGGCCAACTGCTGGGTATAGCACGTTTATCCCTGTCATTATTATTTCCATGTGTGCAACACTAGTAGCTTGCGTAGATTTATCTACTATAAATCTAGTATGCACGAACATGGTTAAATATCAGTATGTTTACGTCATGTTCATGATTTATACTTGGATTAATTTAATCTGTAAATTGCCTAAATTCTTAACAATCCAAAAACCTAATATGTGTAGGCAATTTTCGATTCATGATTTTGCTACTGCACTGAAACCGGACCCGTTTACGGGGACGTACTTTAAGCGTTGGCAGACCAAAACTTTCTTATGGCTCACGGCTATGAACGTGTTCTGGGTCGTCGGTGTCACTCCCACGGAAACGATTACTCCTGATCAGGAGAAGGCGTTTAGGGATGCCACCGTCGTCTTTGTTGGATGCGTTCTAAGCGTGATCGGAGAAAAGTTTGTTGACGCATATTTACATGTGCGGGTTGCCAAGGACTTGTGGGAGGCGCTCGAATCCAAATTCGGCGCAACCGATGCTGGCAGCGAGATGTACAGTATAGAGCAGTTCCATGACTACAGAATGGTCGAAAACCGTTCTGTTTTGGAGCAGGCTCATGAGATACAGTGCATCGCTAAGGAGCTTGAAATTCTCAAGTGCGTGTTACCGGGCAAGTATGTCGCGGGATGCATAATCGCCAAGCTGCCTAATTCCTGGAGGAGCTTTGCCACCACTCTGAAACATCAAAGGCGTGAATTCTCAGTAGAGGATGTCATCGGCCATCTGAGTGTTGAGCAGAATTCGAGGGCAAAGGACTCGCATGGAAAAGGGAATGAAGGGACTTCTGCGGCCAATATGGTACAGAAGAACTACAACTCCCACAAGAACAAGGCGAGGACTGGTGTCCAGCAGAATACCGACTTCAAGAAGAAGGCTAAGAAGACCTTCAAGAAGGATAAGAAGAAAGATGGCTGCTTCACTTGTGGTTCACCGGAACACTGGGCTGGGAAGTGCCCAAAGAAGTATGTGAAGCCAGGACAGGATTCCAAGGCTGTCAACATGATCGTGAGCAACAATGAGAATGGGGCATCTGGGTATGGTAATTTTTTTACTGTATTCTCAGTTTGTCAGTCTACTGATTGGTGGATTGACACAGGTGCAAACATTCATGTGTGTGCTGACATCTCATTGTTTTCTTCTTTTCAGGTCACAAGGAACGGGTCCGTACTGATGGGGAACGACGCAAGTGTTTCTGTACTTGGTGTTGGCACGGTCGATCTGAAGTTTACTTCGGGAAGGATCGTGCAGCTCAAGAACGTGCAGCATGTCCCCGCCATCAAGAAGAATCTCGTTAGTGGCTCCCTTCTATGTAGAGAAGGATTTAAGTTGGTTTTCGAGTCCAATAAAGTAGTTGTAACGAAATATGGACTGTTTGTTGGAAAAGGGTATGAGTGCGGAGGTCTGTTCCGCTTTTCCCTCGCTGATTTTTGTAATAAAGTCGTGAACAATATTCATTCGAGTGTTAATGAAACAGAAGTTTGGCATTCACGTCTTTGTCACGTTGGTTTCAGTTGCATGACGTGGTTAGCAAAACTAAATTTAATTCCAAGTTTCACTTTAGCCAAAGGTTCTAAGTGCCATTCGTGTGTACAAGCAAAGCAACCTCGCAAGCCCCACAAGGCTGCGGAGGAGAGACACTTGGCGCCATTAGAACTCATACATTCTGATCTCTGTGAGATGAATGGTGTGTTGACTAAAGCTGGAAAGAGATACTTCATGACATTAATAGATGATTCCACTAGGTTTTGCTATGTATATCTATTAAACACTAAAGATGAGGCTCTACACTACTTTAAAATCTATAAGGCAGAAGTTGAGAATCAACTTGAAAAGAAAATTAAACGAATCCGGTCAGATCGTGGTGGAGAGTATTTCTCTAATGAGTTTGACTCTTTCTGTGTGGAACATGGCATTATTCACGAGAGGACGCCTCCCTATTCACCTCAGTCAAATGGGGTTGCCGAAAGGAAAAACCGTACTCTAACAGATTTGGTTAACGCCATGTTAGATACATCGGGTTTATCCAAGGCATGGTGGGGGGAGGCTATATTGACATCATGTCATGTCCTGAATAAAGTTCCGACGAAAGACAATGAGGTCACTCCCTATGAGCAATGGGATAAGAGAAAAACAACACTCTCGTACTTACGTACTTGGGGCTGTTTGGCAAAAATCAATGTGCCGATCCCCAAAAAGCGTAAACTTGGACCAAAGACCGTGGATTGCGTTAATTTGGGATACGCTAAGAATAGCGTTGGCTATAGATTTCTAGTAGTGAAATCTGAGGTACCTGACGTGAAGGTCGGTACGATTTTGGAGTCTAAAGATGCTACATTCTTTGAGGATATTTTTCCTATGAGAGATATGCAAAGCACTTCTAGACAGGAATCAGAGGAGACTCCTGAACCTGCCATTCCTATGGAATATTATGAACAAACACATGATGAGAATCCTGAGAAGGATGACGAGGAAACCCTTGGTAGGGGCAAGAGACAGAGGACTGCAAAGTCTTTTGGTGATGATTTCCTTGTGTACCTTGTGGATGATACTCCCACTTCTATTTCAGAAGCTTATGCATCTCCAGATGCTGACTACTGGAGAGAAGCGGTCCGTAGCGAGATGGATTCCATCATGGCTAACGGAACGTGGGAGATCACTGAACGTCCTTATGGCTGTAAACCATTAGGATGTAAGTGGGTGTTCAAAAAGAAGCTTAGGCCTGATGGTACGATTGAAAAGTACAAGGCTAGACTTGTGGCCAAGGGTTATTCCCAGAAAGAAGATGAAGATTTCTTTGATACTTATTCACCTGTGGCCAGACTGACCACCATTCGAGTATTACTCTCGTTGGCGGCCTCGCATGGTCTTCTCGTCCATCAGATGGATGTTAAGACGGCTTTCCTAAATGGAGAGTTAGACGAGGAAATCTATATGCAACAGCCAGATGGCTTTGTGTTAGATGGTCAAGAAGGAAAGGTGTGTAAGTTACTGAAATCTTTATATGGGCTGAAACAAGCACCTAAGCAATGGCATGAGAAGTTCAATACAACTTTAACATCTGTTGGCTTTGTTGTTAATGAAGCTGACAAATGTGTATACTATCGCCATGGTGGGGGCGAAGGAGTTATTTTGTGTTTGTATGTTGATGACATACTGATATTTGGGACCAACCTCAAAGTAATCAATGAGGTTAAGTCATTTCTATCCCAGAACTTTGAGATGAAAGATCTTGGTGTGGCTGATGTTATCTTGAACATCAAGCTATTGAGAAACAATGAGGGTGGGATTACACTTCTGCAATCCCATTATGTTGAGAAGGTTTTGAGTCGTTTTGGATATTCGGACTGCAAAACTTCTCCAACGCCATATGATCCTAGTGTGCGGATTCGAAAGTTCGAAGGCACAGCTAAGGATCAGCTGAGGTATTCTCAAGTAATTGGTTCACTCATGTATCTAGCGAGCGCTACGAGGCCTGACATCATGTTTGCTGTGTGCAAACTAAGCCGGTTTGTTTCCAATCCGGGTGATGTGCATTGGCATGCTGTAGAAAGAATTATGCGCTATCTGAAAGGTACCGTGAACCATGGACTTCACTACAGTGGATATCCTTCGGTACTTGAAGGGTATTGTGATGCGAATTGGATCTCTGATGCTGATGAGATGAAAGCCACAACGGGGTATGTGTTTACCCTTGGAGGTGGTGCTGTTTCCTGGAAGTCTTGCAAGCAAACGATCTTAACGAGATCGACAATGGAAGCAGAATTGACAGCATTAGACACGTCTAGTGTCGAAGCAGGATGGCTTCGAGATCTTTTGATGGACTTGCCTGTGGTTGAAAAGCCAGTACCGGCTATCCTTATGAACTGTGACAATCAAACAGTAATTGTCAAGGTGAAGAGTTCAAAGGACAATGCACAGTCCACAAAGCACATAAAAATGAGATTAAAAGCTGTCAGACATTTAAGAAACTCCGGAGTGATAGCGGTGGATTATATCCAGTCGGCTAAAAATCTGGCAGATCCCTTTACTAAAGGGCTATCACGTGTTGTGATAGAAAGTGCATCGAGGGAGATGGGTATGAGACCCACATGAGTTGCCATGGCAGTAACCCAACCTATGTGATCGGAGATCCCGTGAAGTGGGACCTGGGAAAACAAGCTAGTGGTTAACTGAGGAGAGTAATTTTTACTAACCCACTCCACTGGAGATGCAGTACTCTCAAAAACTGTATGGCAGGTTGACTTTTGTCTTAATGTGTTCCAAGGCTTATATAAGCAAGATGCTATCCTACAGAGCGATCTTTGGAGGAACACACCTATATGATCCTGACTGCTGGTCACAGTCTATGAGATTGGGTGATCTCTAATAAGTTCATGAATAGGCCAGGAGTATGACTAATATGCTCCACCCGAGGGGTCAGCCTTCGGCAGCCTAGTACTGGCAAGACATTTAGTGAAACTATTTTACGCCAAACTGACAATTCAAGGCATAGTCCATTGTTCAGTTGTGATATAGTGTAGCTACTTGTTCTAGGTGGATGTTCAACCTTAACGGGTCTCCACTGAAAATGCCGGTATATAAAAACAGTGAATGGAACAGAGGACAACACATGGTTCTTCGGGATCTGGTGGGGGATTGCTAAAATTTGCATGGGCTAGCAGGCCCATTAGGCAATTTCCATTTAATCCGTAAGGCCCATGCTGCCATAGCAAATGGTGGGAGTTTAGTCCCACATTGCTAGTTGGGAGAGTTTTGCACCAGTTTATAAGGTGAGCTCTCTCCCTACTAGTGTGAGTTGGTATAAAGAGAGATGAGTAGTGGAGGTGTTCCACACGCGCGCTCCTCCTCCTCCGCCGCCCGCCTCGCCACGCCTCGCCTCGTCACGACGCGCCGCGGGTTGCGGGAATGAGCCGAGCCGATGCCTTTATTTTGCAAGTTGGAAACGGAGTCAACAGACACGCCAATAATATGAGACGTCATATTGATTGCTGTCTATTGCGTCGCATTTATTTTGGTAACAGCCGCGCGCAGTAAAACGCCGCATTGATCACGTGTTAACCGCGCGCAGTAAAACGGCGCATTGATTACGTGGTAACGGCTGTAGTAAACGCCAAATTGATTTGTGAGCTGACCGTTCTCCTACCGTGCCTATATATTGAGGTCGCAGGGGCGGACACAGACACACAACTCATACCCTCTTTGCGCCCTGTCGTTCCACCTCCTGTTGCTGCCGCCGTTGATCCCATCCCGTCTACCGCGTACACGGCCGACGGGAGAGCAGGCCTCCGAAACCCCGCCTCTCCAGATCCTGTACGGGAGAGGGGCGATTAGGTTTTTGGGGAGCGTCTCCTACGCGACTGCTCGCTGCTGCTGTACATCTACTTCGACTACAAACTCATCGTCAACATGGCCACCGAAGCCGATCGAGCTGCTGCTGCCGCCGCTGCTGCCACCGAGGCCGCTGCTGCTGAGGCCGCCAACGCTGCTGCTGCCGCCGGCGCGGCCGCCGCCTCTGCTACGGCTACTGCCAATTGGCCAACTGCTGGGTATAGCACGTTTATCCCTGTCATTATTATTTCCATGTGTGCAACACTAGTAGCTTGCGTAGATTTATCTACTATAAATCTAGTATGCACGAACATGGTTAAATATCAGTATGTTTACGTCATGTTCATGATTTATACTTGGATTAATTTAATCTGTAAATTGCCTAAATTCTTAACAATCCAAAAACCTAATATGTGTAGGCAATTTTCGATTCATGATTTTGCTACTGCACTGAAACCGGACCCGTTTACGGGGACGTACTTTAAGCGTTGGCAGACCAAAACTTTCTTATGGCTCACGGCTATGAACGTGTTCTGGGTCGTCGGTGTCACTCCCACGGAAACGATTACTCCTGATCAGGAGAAGGCGTTTAGGGATGCCACCGTCGTCTTTGTTGGATGCGTTCTAAGCGTGATCGGAGAAAAGTTTGTTGACGCATATTTACATGTGCGGGTTGCCAAGGACTTGTGGGAGGCGCTCGAATCCAAATTCGGCGCAACCGATGCTGGCAGCGAGATGTACAGTATAGAGCAGTTCCATGACTACAGAATGGTCGAAAACCGTTCTGTTTTGGAGCAGGCTCATGAGATACAGTGCATCGCTAAGGAGCTTGAAATTCTCAAGTGCGTGTTACCGGGCAAGTATGTCGCGGGATGCATAATCGCCAAGCTGCCTAATTCCTGGAGGAGCTTTGCCACCACTCTGAAACATCAAAGGCGTGAATTCTCAGTAGAGGATGTCATCGGCCATCTGAGTGTTGAGCAGAATTCGAGGGCAAAGGACTCGCATGGAAAAGGGAATGAAGGGACTTCTGCGGCCAATATGGTACAGAAGAACTACAACTCCCACAAGAACAAGGCGAGGACTGGTGTCCAGCAGAATACCGACTTCAAGAAGAAGGCTAAGAAGACCTTCAAGAAGGATAAGAAGAAAGATGGCTGCTTCACTTGTGGTTCACCGGAACACTGGGCTGGGAAGTGCCCAAAGAAGTATGTGAAGCCAGGACAGGATTCCAAGGCTGTCAACATGATCGTGAGCAACAATGAGAATGGGGCATCTGGGTATGGTAATTTTTTTACTGTATTCTCAGTTTGTCAGTCTACTGATTGGTGGATTGACACAGGTGCAAACATTCATGTGTGTGCTGACATCTCATTGTTTTCTTCTTTTCAGGTCACAAGGAACGGGTCCGTACTGATGGGGAACGGCGCAAGTGTTTCTGTACTTGGTGTTGGCACGGTCGATCTGAAGTTTACTTCGGGAAGGATCGTGCAGCTCAAGAACGTGCAGCATGTCCCCGCCATCAAGAAGAATCTCGTTAGTGGCTCCCTTCTATGTAGAGAAGGATTTAAGTTGGTTTTCGAGTCCAATAAAGTAGTTGTAACGAAATATGGACTGTTTGTTGGAAAAGGGTATGAGTGCGGAGGTCTGTTCCGCTTTTCCCTCGCTGATTTTTGTAATAAAGTCGTGAACAATATTCATTCGAGTGTTAATGAAACAGAAGTTTGGCATTCACGTCTTTGTCACGTTGGTTTCAGTTGCATGACGTGGTTAGCAAAACTAAATTTAATTCCAAGTTTCACTTTAGCCAAAGGTTCTAAGTGCCATTCGTGTGTACAAGCAAAGCAACCTCGCAAGCCCCACAAGGCTGCGGAGGAGAGACACTTGGCGCCATTAGAACTCATACATTCTGATCTCTGTGAGATGAATGGTGTGTTGACTAAAGCTGGAAAGAGATACTTCATGACATTAATAGATGATTCCACTAGGTTTTGCTATGTATATCTATTAAACACTAAAGATGAGGCTCTACACTACTTTAAAATCTATAAGGCAGAAGTTGAGAATCAACTTGAAAAGAAAATTAAACGAATCCGGTCAGATCGTGGTGGAGAGTATTTCTCTAATGATTTTGACTCTTTCTGTGTGGAACATGGCATTATTCACGAGAGGACGCCTCCCTATTCACCTCAGTCAAATGGGGTTGCCGAAAGGAAAAACCGTACTCTAACAGATTTGGTTAACGCCATGTTAGATACATCGGGTTTATCCAAGGCATGGTGGGGGGAGGCTATATTGACATCATGTCATGTCCTGAATAAAGTTCCGACGAAAGACAATGAGGTCACTCCCTATGAGCAATGGGAGAAGAGAAAAACAACACTCTCGTACTTACGTACTTGGGGCTGTTTGGCAAAAATCAATGTGCCGATCCCCAAAAAGCGTAAACTTGGACCAAAGACCGTGGATTGCGTTAATTTGGGATACGCTAAGAATAGCGTTGGCTATAGATTTCTAGTAGTGAAATCTGAGGTACCTGACGTGAAGGTCGGTACGATTTTGGAGTCTAAAGATGCTACATTCTTTGAGGATATTTTTCCTATGAGAGATATGCAAAGCACTTCTAGACAGGAATCAGAGGAGACTCCTGAACCTGCCATTCCTATGGAATATTATGAACAAACACATGATGAGAATCCTGAGAAGGATGACGAGGAAACCCTTGGTAGGGGCAAGAGACAGAGGACTGCAAAGTCTTTTGGTGATGATTTCCTTGTGTACCTTGTGGATGATACTCCCACTTCTATTTCAGAAGCTTATGCATCTCCAGATGCTGACTACTGGAGAGAAGCGGTCCGTAGCGAGATGGATTCCATCATGGCTAACGGAACGTGGGAGATCACTGAACGTCCTTATGGCTGTAAACCATTAGGATGTAAGTGGGTGTTCAAAAAGAAGCTTAGGCCTGATGGTACGATTGAAAAGTACAAGGCTAGACTTGTGGCCAAGGGTTATTCCCAGAAAGAAGATGAAGATTTCTTTGATACTTATTCACCTGTGGCCAGACTGACCACCATTCGAGTATTACTCTCGTTGGCGGCCTCGCATGGTCTTCTCGTCCATCAGATGGATGTTAAGACGGCTTTCCTAAATGGAGAGTTAGACGAGGAAATCTATATGCAACAGCCAGATGGCTTTGTGTTAGATGGTCAAGAAGGAAAGGTGTGTAAGTTACTGAAATCTTTATATGGGCTGAAACAAGCACCTAAGCAATGGCATGAGAAGTTCAATACAACTTTAACATCTGTTGGCTTTGTTGTTAATGAAGCTGACAAATGTGTATACTATCGCCATGGTGGGGGCGAAGGAGTTATTTTGTGTTTGTATGTTGATGACATACTGATATTTGGGACCAACCTCAAAGTAATCAATGAGGTTAAGTCATTTCTATCCCAGAACTTTGAGATGAAAGATCTTGGTGTGGCTGATGTTATCTTGAACATCAAGCTATTGAGAAACAATGAGGGTGGGATTACACTTCTGCAATCCCATTATGTTGAGAAGGTTTTGAGTCGTTTTGGATATTCGGACTGCAAAACTTCTCCAACGCCATATGATCCTAGTGTGCGGATTCGAAAGTTCGAAGGCACAGCTAAGGATCAGCTGAGGTATTCTCAAGTAATTGGTTCACTCATGTATCTAGCGAGCGCTACGAGGCCTGACATCATGTTTGCTGTGTGCAAACTAAGCCGGTTTGTTTCCAATCCGGGTGATGTGCATTGGCATGCTGTAGAAAGAATTATGCGCTATCTGAAAGGTACCGTGAACCATGGACTTCACTACAGTGGATATCCTTCGGTACTTGAAGGGTATTGTGATGCGAATTGGATCTCTGATGCTGATGAGATGAAAGCCACAACGGGGTATGTGTTTACCCTTGGAGGTGGTGCTGTTTCCTGGAAGTCTTGCAAGCAAACGATCTTAACGAGATCGACAATGGAAGCAGAATTGACAGCATTAGACACGTCTAGTGTCGAAGCAGGATGGCTTCGAGATCTTTTGATGGACTTGCCTGTGGTTGAAAAGCCAGTACCGGCTATCCTTATGAACTGTGACAATCAAACAGTAATTGTCAAGGTGAAGAGTTCAAAGGACAATGCACAGTCCACAAAGCACATAAAAATGAGATTAAAAGCTGTCAGACATTTAAGAAACTCCGGAGTGATAGCGGTGGATTATATCCAGTCGGCTAAAAATCTGGAAGATCCCTTTACTAAAGGGCTATCACGTGTTGTGATAGAAAGTGCATCGAGGGAGATGGGTATGAGACCCACATGAGTTGCCATGGCAGTAACCCAACCTATGTGATCGGAGATCCCGTGAAGTGGGACCTGGGAAAACAAGCTAGTGGTTAACTGAGGAGAGTAATTTTTACTAACCCACTCCACTGGAGATGCAGTACTCTCAAAAACTGTATGGCAGGTTGACTTTTGTCTTAATGTGTTCCAAGGCTTATATAAGCAAGATGCTATCCTACAGAGCGATCTTTGGAGGAACACACCTATATGATCCTGACTGCTGGTCACAGTCTATGAGATTGGGTGATCTCTAATAAGTTCATGAATAGGCCAGGAGTATGACTAATATGCTCCACCCGAGGGGTCAGCCTTCGGCAGCCTAGTACTGGCAAGACATTTAGTGAAACTATTTTACGCCAAACTGACAATTCAAGGCATAGTCCATTGTTCAGTTGTGATATAGTGTAGCTACTTGTTCTAGGTGGATGTTCAACCTTAACGGGTCTCCACTGAAAATGCCGGTATATAAAAACAGTGAATGGAACAGAGGACAACACATGGTTCTTCAGGATCTGGTGGGGGATTGCTGAAATTTGCATGGGCTAGCAGGCCCATTAGGCAATTTCCATTTAATCCGTAAGGCCCATGCTGCCATAGCAAATGGTGGGAGTTTAGTCCCACATTGCTAGTTGGGAGAGTTTTGCACCAGTTTATAAGGTGAGCTCTCTCCCTACTAGTGTGAGTTGGTATAAAGAGAGATGAGTAGTGGAGGTGTTCCACACGCGCGCTCCTCCTCCTCCGCCGCCCGCCTCGCCACGCCTCGCCTCGTCACGACGCGCCGCGGGTTGCGGGAATGAGCCGAGCCGATGCCTTTATTTTGCAAGTTGGAAACGGAGTCAACAGACACGCCAATAATATGAGACGTCATATTGATTGCTGTCTATTGCGTCGCATTTATTTTGGTAACAGCCGCGCGCAGTAAAACGCCGCATTGATCACGTGTTAACCGCGCGCAGTAAAACGGCGCATTGATTACGTGGTAACGGCTGTAGTAAACGCCAAATTGATTTGTGAGCTGACCGTTCTCCTACCGTGCCTATATATTGAGGTCGCAGGGGCGGACACAGACACACAACTCATACCCTCTTTGCGCCCTGTCGTTCCACCTCCTGTTGCTGCCGCCGTTGATCCCATCCCGTCTACCGCGTACACGGCCGACGGGAGAGCAGGCCTCCGAAACCCCGCCTCTCCAGATCCTGTACGGGAGAGGGGCGATTAGGTTTTTGGGGAGCGTCTCCTACGCGACTGCTCGCTGCTGCTGTACATCTACTTCGACTACAAACTCATCGTCAACATGGCCACCGAAGCCGATCGAGCTGCTGCTGCCGCCGCTGCTGCCACCGAGGCCGCTGCTGCTGAGGCCGCCAACGCTGCTGCTGCTGCTGCCGCCGCCGCGGCCGCCGCCTCTGCTACGGCTACTGCCAATTGGCCAACTGCAGGGTATAGCACGTTTATCCCTGTCATTATTATTTCCATGTGTGCAACACTAGTAGCTTGCGTAGATTTATCTACTATAAATCTAGTATGCACGAACATGGTTAAATATCAGTATGTTTACGTCATGTTCATGATTTATACTTGGATTAATTTAATCTGTAAATTGCCTAAATTCTTAACAGGCGCAAGTGCTTCTATACTTGATGTTGGCACGGCCGATCTGAAGTTTACTTCAGGAAGGATCGTGCAGCTCAAGAACGTGCAGCATGTCCCCGCCACCAAGAAGAATCTCGTTAGTGGCTCCCTTCTATGTAGAGAAGGGTTTAAGTTGGTTTTTGAGTCCAATAAAGTAGTTGTAACGAAATATGGACTGTTTGTTGAAAAAGGGTATGAGTGCGGAGGTTTGTTCCATTTTTCCCTTGCTGATTTCTGTAATAAAGTCGTGAACAATATTTGTTCGAGTGTTGATGAAACAGAAGTTTGGCATTCACGTCTTTGTCATGTTGGTTTCAGTTGTACGATGCGGTTAGCAAAATTAAATTAAATTCCAAGTTTGACTTTAGCCAAAGGTTCTAAGTGTCATTCATGTGTGCAACCACAGCAACCTCGTAAGCCCCATAAAGCTGCAGAGGCGAGACACTTGGCGCCATTAGAACTCATACATTCTGATATCTGTGAGATGAATGGTGTGTTGACTAAAGGTGGAAAGAGATACTTCATGACGTTAAAAGACGATTCCCCTAGGTTTTGCTATGTATATCTGTTAAACACTAAAGACGAGGCTCTACACTACTTTAAAATCTATAAGGCATAAGTTGAGAATCAACTTGAAAAGAAATTTAAACGAATCAGATCAGATCATGGTGGAGAGTATTTCTCTAATGAGTTTGAATCTTTCTGTGCAAAACATGGTATTATTCATGAGAGGACACCTCCCTATTGACCTCAGTCAAATGGGGTTGCCGAACGGAAAACCCGTAATCTAACAAATTTGGTGAACGCCATGTTAGATACATCGGGTTTATCCAAGGCATGGTGGGGGAGGCTATATTGACATCATGTCATGTCGTGAACAAAGTTCCGAGGAATGATAATGAGGTCACTTCCTATGAGAAATGGGAGACGAGAAAAACAACACTCTCGTACTTACGTACTTGGGGCTGTTTGGCGAAAGTCAATGTGTTGATCCCCAAAAAGCGTAAACTTGGACCAAAGACTGTGGATTGCGTTAATTTGGGATATGCTAAGAATAGCGTTAGCTATAGATTTCTAGTAGTGATATCTGAGGTACCTGATGGAGGGATGATAACCCGGTAGGCTAACGCCAAGGTGTAACTCGGCCCAAAGGGCGCTGCGCAAGATCCGGCTTAAGGAAAAGGGGTTTCTAGAAGGCCCAAGAGTGTAGGCCTCGTAACCCGGTTTGTGCGTTCCGATAGGGAAACTTAGGGTTTGTAAGAAGTGTCCGGGTAGGATTCCGAGTATGCCTTGGACGGTAAGCCAGGGGGTCCGGGTATTATATAAGCCGGCCCCTAGGGTTAGATTAAGTAGGAAACACACAATCGCGAGATATTCGAGCATCCATTGTAACACGAGAGTTGAGATAATATATTCAGATCGGAGACTCGGCGACCTTATTGCCGGCTACCAGATCGCGTATCACCATGGTTTCCCTCGAGCTAAACCCTCTCCCAAACACCAGAGTCGAATTGCCCCAAGACAAGTTACCCCCGGTAACGTCTGCCGTGATTATCCCACGACAGTTGGCGCCCACCGTGGGGCCTACGTACAAGGGTGTTTACATCACGGGAGAAGCTCGGGAGAACATGAAGAACCTCATCGTCGGCGAGATCTACACCAACCCCGAAGGAGAGAAGATGGTGGACGATTTTGGCTGGGGGGCAGAGTCGGATCTGCTCGAATCCGGATCTGTCATCGCGATCGGCCGGGTCAACGTCTTCGTCGGCATGGTACGTGCGTTCGGTTCAATCCCTGACGATTTTGGATTTGATTCTGTGTCAGGAGAGGCCACCCACGTTCAGTCGGACGGAGAAGAATCGGTCGGGACGGTGGATCCGATAGAAGAGCCCACCACGAAGAGGGAACAGCCGGAGGAGCCGGCATGGACCCCGCGTGGCCGGGTAAAGATAGAATATGATACCGAGTCTATCTTGCACCTGCTGGAGGACCGGTACGAGGAAGATAGCTGTGATGAGGAGGAGTATGAATCTTCACCAAGCATTGCGCGCCAGGTGGCGGTCTACACGACACCTGCAACCAATCTCAATCAGGGGAACGTGACTACGGCCGCGGTCGGAGCGGCGCAAGCATTGGCCCAGCAGCAAAATCCGGCTGACGGAAATCCGGTTCTGACCCGGGTTGATGGAGAGTCGGCTTCAGTCACCAGCCGAGCGGCGGATAGCGAGCTGCAGGCAAACATGTTTGGGTTCCTGGCTAACAGGACGCCAGGGGCGGGTCCTTTGAATCCGCAACACCCGGCCCTGTTCAGCAACAATATGGTTTTGGACCCAACAGTGTTAGCTACTGTGATAACCCCAGAAAACGCCGCGGCGCGTGCCAGGGACTTGGCGGTAGCACGCCGCGCGCTGGAGCAACAAAGAAGGGATGTGGAAGCAGAAAAGCAAGGGGTAGCCACGCGCCAACGGGAACTGGACGCGCTGGAAAACCGGCTCCGGGCTGAGACAAGCAGGGCGCATCAAAGATACCAGACAAGATTACCGGCGATGGGTGGAGTCATAAACCCTAACGCACTATTCATCACACCCCAGGACCAGCCAATTCCGGCTGTGAATCAGGAAACTGTGCATCAGCCGGCAACCGGAGCAGGACAGCCGGCAAACGTGCAGGCCGGGTTACCCACATTGCAGACTGGGGCCCCTGTCGGCAACACGGCACCACCACTACCACCATCACGATTTCGTACGCCACCAGGTCACTTCAAGAACCCCATGGATAACGTGTATGCCGCAATGTTAGCATTGAATCAGATCCCCGTAAGAGAGTCACCCCATACGGAGCAGACCCGGCGGGCGATCGATTTGCTGCATACGGCAGCGGCTCAGCAGGTTAATTACCCGGATAATAGGAGTGGAATGCATGGAACACCTTATATCAACCAGCAACATGGCAATGCTGGCAATATCCAAACAAGTTCAGCGCGGCGGAGGGCAGAGCAGCAGCAAATGCCGCCTCCTCCCCGCGTTCAAGCGGCACCAGCAATATCTGCAGCACAAGCTATTGTGGATAGTTCCAGAGCCAGGAGAGCCGCGGCCAGGTCTGCGGTGCACGGACCAGCAGTAGGGCCACGTCCAGCCGTACCCCCCGCAGGATCGCATGTTTCCCGGGTGTGGCCAGTACCGACTAATCTCGCTGGGCCCAAGTGTCTGACGGATAACATCAGGGCTGAGCCTTACCCGGATAAATTCAAGGAACCGGGTAAAGTAGTGAATTATGAGCCGACTATGGATCCAGAAACATGGTTGAGCAGTTATGAGATGCCTATGTCGATTCGCAACGCATCTGAAAATCTTCAAGCCAAGTTCATGTATTTAATGATGTCAGAAGGAGTAGCAAAGTTGTGGTTCAACAATTTACCGGAAGGATCTATCAACTCGTGGGGTGAGTTGAAAACTGCGTTTATCAAGCACTTTCACAGAACATGCAGGAAGTTGTTTACTATCGACGATCTAGAACGGTGTGTGCAAAAGAAGGCAGAGTCGGCGCGCAGCTGGGTGCACCGGGTTATGGAGATACTTCACTCATCTACAGATATCCAGCCAAAGGAAGCGTTGCAAGCTATGGCCAAGACATGCAAGTACACGCCTTTAGTGCAGAAGTTAACTCGCATGAAATCTAGTCGGAATGCTTCAGAGGTTACAATGGGAGAGCTAATGGATGCATGCAACAAGCACGCTGCAACAGATACCACGGAAGAGGACGTTGATGACAAGAAAACAAAAGCAAACACGAGCAATAATGGAAGAGCCGGCAACGGATCTACGCCGGGTAACCATGAAGGTAACAATGGGAACAACCAGAACAAGCGCCCGTTCGAGGGGAATTCCGAGTTTGTCGCCAGCACAGAAGACGGGTCTTCGAGGCCCAGAGCAGAAGGAAATTTCAACGCAGGAAATCATAACGGAGGAAATTATCAAGGGCCACCAAGGCCGGGTAACAACTGGGATATCTTCAGAATGGCGTGCCTGAAACACAGCAGGAACGGAAGGCCGACTAACCACTCATTAGAGCAGTGTGCGGATCTGCAGAGATGGAAGAACGAGGAAGTAAACAAGGCTATGCGAGGCGCAGGCTGGGGAGGAGGACCGGGTCCGGGTGGAAACCCGGGCAACGGCCCATCCCCAGCAGGCAACCCGGGATTTGGAAATCCGGGTAATAACCAGGGAGGAGCTGGAGGCTTCCAAGCCAACCCCAAGCAATTGGGCCAGTACCACGTTCACACCACAGGAACTTCTAACAAGGATAGAAAGATACTAAAAAAGGCGGTAAACTCAGTTTCCTCGGCTGTCCCGAGATACCTGAGGTGGTCGGAACAAGATGTAACATGGAGCAGAAGAGATCACCCGGAAAGGATAGAACATCCGGGAGTCCTATCATTGGTGGTTGCGCCACAGGTTAATGGTTATGAGCTGAAAAAGGTCTTAATGGACGGTGGAAGCAGCATCAACATCTTATATTGGGAAACTTTTCTACGCATGGGTCTCAAGGAGTCTCATCTACAAAAGATCTCAACAGTTTTTCACGGGATTGTGCCGGGTCACTCGGCGTGCCGTGAGGGAAAGATCACTCTGGAGGATGCTTTTGGAGAACCAAAGGATAATTTCCGGGTGGAGTGGTTCACGTTCGAAGTGGTGAAGTTGCGCAGTCCTTATCACGCGCTATTTGGGAGGCCGGCTTACGCCAAGTTCATGGCTAGGCCGTGTTACGTGTACCTACAACTAAAAATCCCGGGTCCTAAGCAGACCATCACCATACATGGGAGCCGGGATATAGCGGCTGAGTGTGACGAAGGAGATACGGCAATGGCAGAACAAGCCTGTAGAAAGGAGGAGCTCAAGTATTATCGGTCTCAAGTAGACCCGGATGATAGGACAGCGCTGAAGAGGCCAAATACGGAGGATGAGAGAGCAAAATTCAAAGCAGCACAAGATACCAAGATGGTGGCCTTTGTCGAGGGTGATCCCTCTAAGCAATTTGCTATAGGATCTAACTTAGACAATGAGCAGGAAAAAGCACTTGTGGAGTTTATTCGTTCAAATCAGGATGTGTTCGCCTGGACACCTAGCGATATGCCGGGTATCCCTACAGAGCTGGCAGAACACAGTTTGCACGTTGATCCCAAATCCAGGCCCGTGAAGCAAGGACTGAGAAAGATGAATGAGGAAAGAAGAAGAGCTATAGGAGAAGAAATTGCTCGGCTGTTGACAGCCGGCTTTATCATGGAAGTATTTCACCCAGACTGGTTGACAAATCCGGTTCTCGTAATGAAAAAGACTAACGAGTGGAGGATGTGCATCGATTATACGAGTCTCAACAAGCACTGCCCCAAGGATCCGTTTGCACTTCCAAGGATAGATCAGATCATAGACGCAGTGGCTGGAAGTGACCTATTGTGCTTCCTGGATGCGTATTCCGGGTATCATCAGATCAAGCTCAAAAAGGAAGACTGGGAGAAAACGTCGTTCATAACCCCTTTTGGGGCCTTTTGTTACAAGACCCCCTGACTGACTTTTGGATTGAAGAACGCTGGCGCAACCTATCAACGGTGTATTCAGAAGTGCTTTGAGGACCAAATCGGACGCAACGTCCATGCCTATGTGGACGATGTGGTGATCAAAACCAGGAAAGCGGAAATGTTTATCGATGATCTAAAGGAAACATTCAAGAACCTGAGAAGATACCAGATGAAACTTAACCCGACAAAGTGCGTATTTGGAGTTCCAGCAGGAAAGTTACTCGGTTTCATTGTTTCAGAAAGAGGGATTGAATCAAACCCGGATAAAATCAAAGCTATCCAGAGTCTGAAAAAGCCGGAAAACCTGAGGCATGTTCAGAAGCTTACGGGGTGCGTAGCAGCGCTGAGCCGGTTTATATCAAGACTCGGAGAGAAGGCAATACCCTTGTACCGGCTCTTGAGGAAATCTGATAAATTCGTTTGGGACCAAGAGGCGGATGAGGCGTTCGAGGCACTAAAGAAGCAGCTATCCGAGGCACCAGTCCTAGCAGCCCCGGGTCCTAAAGAGCCCATGTTACTATACGTTGCAGCGGGGCCCCGAGCGGTTAGCGCAGTGGTTGTCGTTGAGCGCAAGGAGGATGGAAAAGATCACCCGGTTCAGAGGCCGGTTTATTATGTCAGCGAGGTGTTATCAGAAGCAAAGCAGCGCTACCCACATTGGCAGAAGTTGGTTTTCGGTGTCTTCATGGCCAGCCGGAAATTGAAGCCGTATTTTCAGGAACACCCCATAACAGTGGTTAGCTCTATACCAATGTCGTATATCATCAGAAACTCGGATGCAACAGGTAGAATAGCCAAGTGGGCGATCGAGATGGGAGATTATCACATCAACTACGAGCCCAGGTCAGTAATCAAATCTCAAGCTCTAGTTGATTTCATTAATGATTGGACTCACACAGGCATGCCCACAATGACTCCAAATTCCGAGTCTTGGATAATGCACTTTGATGGTTCCAAGCAATACGAGGGATCGGGAGCTGGAGTGGTGCTCACATCACCCAAAGGAGACAAGTTGAGCTACGTGTTGCAGATTCACTTTGATTGTTCCAACAACGTGGCCGAGTATGAGGCATTATTACATGGATTGAAGATATCCAAGGAGATGAACATTAAGAGGATACGATGCTATGGAGACTCGGACCTTGTGGTACAACAGGTCTCGGGAACTTGGGATAGAAAAGATGCAACCATGGAAGCATACCGCAGAGAGGTGGACAGGGTTGCCGGGTGTTTTTCCGGGTATGAGGTGGAGCATGTAGATAGAAGAACAAACGAGGCAGCAGATGCACTCGCCAGACTCGGCTCGCGCAGAGAGCCGGTTCCACCCAATGTGTTCCTGGACGAGCTATGGCGGCCATCAGTTAAAACCGAGTCTGAGGAAGAAGTGGCTAACAAAGACCCGGATTTGGAGATCGTGGCAACAATACGCACTGTTCCCGAGTGGACAGAGCCGTTTCTGGCTTACCTATCACGGGGCGAGTTACCACATCAAGAGGTACTAGCAAGGCAAATTCTGAGGCGAGCAAAAGGGTATTCCATCATCAATGGGGAGTTATATAAAAGGAGTGTTGCAGGAGTATTTTTGCGTTGTGTGGCTCCAGAAGAAGGCCGGCAAATCCTGAAAGAGATCCACGAAGGCGACTGTGGGCATCACGCATCCACAAGGTCCCTTGTGGCCAAAGCATATAGGCACGGTTTCTTCTGGCTCACAGCCTTAGCAGATGTGGAACGCTTGGTGGCAAGGTGCGATGGATGTCAAAGGTATGCCCGCCAAATCCATGTGCCGGCTATGGAGTTGCAAACAATTCCTTTGACCTGGCCTTTTGCCGTTTGGGGTATGGATATGGTTGGCCCCTTTCACATGTCACCTTGCAAAAAGACACATCTCCTGGTGGCTATCGATAAATTTACCAAGTGGGTTGAAGTTATGCCAGTTACCAATTGTGAAGCAATTACGGCAGTTAAGTTCCTGAAAAGGATTATCTACTGATTCGGGTATCCTCACAGTATAATTACCGACAATGGAACCAACATGTCCCTTGGCGAGATGGAAAAATTCTGTGGTAACAACGGAATCCGGCTTGACATAGCTTCCGTAGCTCATCCACAAGCCAATGGACAAGTGGAGAGGGAAAATCAGGAGTTACTTCGTGGATTAAAGCCACGATTGCGATTCCCATGTATCAGAGCTGCTAGAGCATGGTTGAAGAGTTACCTTCAGTGGTTTGGGGTATCAACACTACACCTAACAGATCTACTCAGATGACACCGTTTTTCATGGTTTATGGCGCAGAGGCGGTACTGCCGAGTGATATCATCCATGATTCGCCTCGAGTATCGGCTTACATTGAGGTGGAGAACGAGAAGACCCGGCAGGACGCCGTGGATATGTTAGAAGAACACAGGGAACAGGCTTTGGAGAGATCAGCCATATACCAGCAGGACTTGAGGAGATATCACAGCCGGAGAGTCAAAACCCGGGTATTCCAGGAAGGGGACCTCGTTCTTCGCCTGGTACAGTCAAAGGAAGGAAAACACAAGCTATCCCCACCATGGGAAGGACCGTTCATCATAAGCCGGAATCTACACAATGGATCATATTACTTGATAGATGCAAGGGAAGAGTCGGCTACTGTTAATGACACCGCTCACACCACTTCATCTATGCAAGAAAGAGAAAGACCATGGAACGTAGCTCAGCTGCGTCCCTACTATACTTAGTTTAGGCTAGATTCACAAGTGGAATTACACGATGTAACAGGCAGCAGGTTTCAGACGCACTCTTTTCCTATCCAGGGTACCTAAGGGGACTGGAGGGTTTTTAATGAGGCGGCTTGCTGACCTAACTTTTCTCATATCAATAAAGAGATGGTTAAACAATTTATTGTTACTTTTTTGTGTGTTCTTATCAAGTCTTTTATATTTCTGTTGTGTTCTTATTTTTCTTCCAGGTAAGTATTATTTATTGCTTTTAGTATATTAGTTTCTCTAGTAAATTGCATATATCTAGGTCTTGGGGGTTGATTGCTTGAATAGCACAGTTGCAAACTCAGAGACCCGGCCACGATGCCATTGAGTTATAAGGGCCGATTACTTGTAATAAGTACGGCTGCAAGCTTATAACCGGACAAAGGAGCCAAACTTTCTTGACTTTTCTTGCTTTAGCTTGATGTGACTCGCACTAAGTGGCATGCTTTGCTAGCGTATGATTACAATCAGTCATGATGCCCAATGGGACTTGCCTGACCCTGTCTTCGTACAGCTGTAGCAACATTGATTATCCACGCGAAAGCCGGCTTACAGTAGAAGAAGGTCAAAAGGGTCATCTAAACCACAAGTTATGCAGAGTACAAGGTTAATAGCCGGAAACTCAAGGTATATCAAGCATAACTTCAAATCCTATGTGAAACAGCTCTAGGTTTTGGGCTTAGCAGTAACAATTTGTTCCTTTTGAAAGACCCAACACCCTAGACTCGGAATTTCGGGCCTTGGGGACTTGGGAATTTGAAAACAGAAACAAATTATCTAGCTATTCAGCTCAAAAACCCAAAAATCCGAGTCTTGGGGACTTAGAAAAAAGTCCACTAGTAAAAACCCACGAGACCCGGAAACCGAGTCTCACAAAAGGAACCATAGCAGAAAGTCGGAAAATCAAGGATGAAAAAGCTCAAAGGTAAAAAATATCAAAATTCAAGCAAAAGGCCATAAGGGCCATGAAATATATTAAGGTCTTAAAATGTATTACAAACCAGGATAGTAGTATCATAAAGCGCACAGGCGCGCTATCAAAAGAATAATTGTTTCAAAAAGGCCCATTGGCCGAATAAAGTGCTTGAAACGGTTGCCGATAAAGAGTTCACTCGGCCTCTTGGGCCGAGTCGTCCATCTTGCCCTTGCCTTTGGCAGCCGGGTCTTGTTCCTTGCCTTGTTCTTCAGCAGTCTTGGTGGCAGCAGCACCCGGGTCAGCAGTAGCGCCGGCCCGTGCGGGAGGAGGAACAACCGGCGTGGAGGTAGCAGGCGTAGAGTCGGCCTCAGCCTTCTTCTTCGCGGCCTCTTCCCGCGCCTGAGCAGCCTCCGCCTTCCATCGTGCCAGCATATCATATGGCTTGGGGAGATCCGACTTAACTGCCTTGTCATCAGCATCATATGATGGGATAATCGAACTGACATCCAAACTATCGGCAATTATGCTGGCCGAGTGACGAACCTCCTTCTGGATAGCCTTGAAGTTCTTTACTGAGAACCTGGAGCAGTCATGATTGAACTCTGGAAACCCGCCTACGAGCTTGGCCAGCTCAAGTTTTGGAAAATATGCCTTAGCCAGCGCAAGCCCCCGGGTTACTCCAACCCGGCAGGACGAGCGTTTCCAGTGCTCAATCCACTCGGGGATAGTGGAGCACGCGTCAAGCAGCGTCTTCAGGCTACCATGCCCAACACCTGGCCACTTCAGATCCTGAAGAATCCATTTGGTTCCGGCACAGAGCTGCCGGATCGTGCTCTTTATGGTTTTCAGCTTTGCGATATCATCTTCATCCGGAGTTACATCATCCGGACCTGCAGAGAATAGAAAAAAAAGCTTTGAGTAAGGGCATCCGACTATTTATCAGAATGAGAATCTGGGTTATAATTATTAAGTTAGGAATAGTTACCAGTCAAAGCACGATATGTGTCGGCAATCTGAACGGAAAGCTTGGTCAGTTCATCTTCTGCTGCATGAGCCCTCTTTCTATATTTCCTTGCGATTTTCCCTGTCCTCTTGGCATCAGCTTCAGCCGACTCATGCAGAGTCGCCTCCTTCTCGAGGAGTTTGGTGGCCTTCGCCAATGCTTTCTCAGAGTGGGTCACGAAGGCCTGCGTGGAAACACAAGGAAGGGTTAGCCGGATAAAAAGCAAGCTATCAGTTGGATACACTACGAAGTTCCAAGCAAATTATCAATAAGTTCACTTGGAACTAGGGACTAGACAAGGATACAGGCAATATTATTCGGATTCACCTCATGTTTGGCTATCAAGGCTTCTAGGACATTTTCTTCGTCAGCCCTCAAGGTATGCAGGGCGTCAAGCATCTGGGTAAAAGTCATATCCTCGGGCTTGATACCGGAAGAGCCGACGGCCTGATCACTCGGAGGACGAACCTTCTCCGACTTTGGGGTCGAGACCCGGGTTGCCTGGGTGTCCGAATTGGGAGTGCCCATCCTTGTGTCCAGGATCTCGATGTCGTCGTCCTCAGCTTCCTCAGATGGCTTGGGAGACCCGGTTTCCTGCCGGGCCGAGTCAGTCAGGGGGTCTTGTTCTTGGTTCTCTTCACCACCACCGCCAGTCGCGGCGTCCATATCGTCAACCGGCCCCTCCGTCTCCCGGTTGTCTGTGTCCATGTTATCCGGGTCACTGATCGAGACCTGGGCGCTAAGGAAAGAAAAGGGAAGTGATTAGCAGCAAAAATTGAAGGTTATCAAAAGGACTAGTATATTGCTTAGCCGGAAATATAACTTACCCGGCATTCACCACGAAATCTGCAGGAATTTCGCTGCTAGACGCGAACGAGGCTGTCACAGAATCCGAGAGTGAGACCCGGAGCTGTTCGGCTAATGGATGATTGGGGGAAGGGTGTCTTTGAGGTGAGTTGGAGGGATGAGATGGAGAAGTACCAGTACGACGAGCCGGGGACGTGGGAATACCCGGGATGAGGGGATCATCACCCGGGGAATTTCGGGTTACCATGCGCTTGGTCGAAGGCGGATCCTTCAAGTGTGGCGAATTGGATAACTGATGGTTAAGTTCGCGCATATTATCAAAAGAATAGGGTTTGGAGGACATGGAAGAGTAAGGAACCTTGAAGACGACCCCTCGGGTTTTCCTCTTGGCTCCGACCTCAACTTCCGGCTCAGCCTCGCTTTTATCGCTCTCAGTTTCTTCCGGGTCACCCTGGTCATCCTTGTCATCCTTATCATCCATCCCTGAAAGGCGCAAGTACATAGTTGGAAAAAAAGAAAAAATGGGAAAGCAAAGTAACAGAGGTTAAGGTGATTGAGATCCGGGTGATACCTTCGTCAGTGTCAGCCGGTTCTTCTTCTTCCTTCGGGTTCCCGGAGTTGGGAGGGGTCTCGATGTTCCAGAAAGCATTATCGACCTGAGGTAAAGGCATAAAAGAGAGAGTTAGTAGTTGTATCAGGTAAAAGTACAAGAGAAAGTGAATAAGTGTCGGATCTTACCGCTGGAGCCGGGTTGTCCCGAGTGAACGACGCTAACCCGGCTATATTTTTTATCACCTCCAACTTCTCGGTCAAGAAGCTCTTGATGATCTTGTTCGTGTCCCCAGCCGGGTAATTCCTTGAAGAATAACGGAGCGCGTCCGTGACGTGCCCCGAGTACTCGCACATCAGCTTGGGGCGAATGGAGTTGGGCTGAATCCGGAAATCTACCCAAGTCTTAACCAAGTTAAGCCCAGCAAGACCCTGGGCGAAAAGGACGGCTATCTTGGCCAGGTGGGGTTGGATGGACTCTCTTTCCGATTCAGAAGCGAAGGCGTTAAAGGTGTCAGAAAGATCTAAGAGGCCCTCCGAGTAACCCGGCAATTTCCTCTCGCCGGGTGGGGAGGTGTCCCGGCAATAGAAGAAAGATTGCTGCCAGTGCTTAACATGTGAGTTAAGGCTTAGAGTCGGCATGGGCGAATTTTTACGGCGTTGGATAGAAACTCCGCCGCAGGCCAAGAGGGCCCCGTCGCCGCTTTCGCGGCACGGTTTGCATTGGAAAAGTTCGATAAATAAAGCCAGATTTGGTGGGATGCACAAGTAGGACTCACAAAGGACTATGAAATGGGTTATGTTCAACATAGAGTTAGGCCCTATGTCGAATACCCGGAGGCCGTAGTGGCTGAGGACTTCACGGAAAAAAAGAGTGACTCGGGGGATGAAACCCCCGGATCACGTGCTCAACGAAGCAGATTACCTCGTTGGGGTTGGGGGTAGGCCGGGTCTCGTCACCCGGTACTCTCCAATGGATCTCTTTCTGAGGAGGGAGAACGCCAGACTCGGCGAGCTCTTCTAGCTTGGCCTGGGTCACGGAAGACCGTGCCCAGTTGGCGGAGATGGATTGGGTTGACCTTGGCTTTGCCGGCTGTTTGCCCTTGTTCTTTGGAGCCATTTGTTCGGTCTGCAAAATGCAAGGCAAAGAGTACAAAAACATTAAGACTCGGGAATTATGAGTTATCCGAGTATCCACAAGCAGTATCAGTAAGAAGCATGGAAACTATGAGTTATCCGAGTATCAGTAAACAGTATGGAATCCACGAGTTATCCGAGTATCAGTATACAGTACGGAAGCTATGGGTTATCTAAAGTATTGATGAGCAACTATGAAAAGGAGTTGGTTGTCTGGTTAACTAGTATAAATAGAAGATCCGGAAATAGAGGATTGTCCGGGTATCGAAGAGCAGCTGCGGAAATTTTGACAGACTACATCTAGATTGGAAAATTTCCAGAGAGATTCGCGGAGAAATTTATGATTGCGAGTAATAGGAGAGTGTAATTAGATCTATTATTGAGCGATTAAGCAAGCAAGGATGAAGTTGAGTAATCTAATTCGGTGTGGAGCAAGAAAGTAGCCCGCGGGCAAACCTAGATCCAATCTAAATCGAACGGAAAGTTTGGAGCTGAAATTAATGGAGATAGGAAGCTCACCGGTGCGGATTGGAGGATGGCGCGACGGCGGCAGATGGCACAGCTGTGGTGCCCCTTTGGAACCCCCGGCGGGCAGCTTGCGGGCGCGGTGGCGGAGCTTGACGGCGGAGCGGCGCGAGCGGAGGCGGAGCGTAGACGGCGGCTCGCTTCCGGTCGCTCTCCGGTGGGCTCCGTGGCGGCGCAACAACGAGCTCGAGCAAGGGGGCATCACTGGAGGTTGAAGGTGAGATGGGTGAGAGAGGAGAAGTGGAAATGAGCCGTTAGGTTTAGGTCCCCCCTAGGGCGCCTATTTATAGGTGCGGGTGGGGAAACCTAGACTAAGGGGCGGGATCCGAAATTTTTGGAGAGGGATACCCGCCCGGAAATTTTGGGATATGCGTTAAGTGCCCCCGCGCGATATCCGGAAAAGATCGGAAGCAAATCCCTTCCGCGATATCCGGGCCAGTTAACGAACGAAATGAGCCGGATCTCCTGCAGTTTCCTCGGAGTATTGACCCGGGAAAATGATGGTGGGTTTGAAGAAAGCCGGGTTATTATATGGACCACCAGTGGAGCTAGGCCTAGCTGTCTATCAAAGCAACCTAACCCGGCCTCTATGAACTTGTATGTTTGTTATTTTTGCAGGGAATAGCATGCGCTTCAAGGAGGATCCCGTGAAGCCCAAGCTATTCTGGGGACTACTGATGGAGGGATGATAACCCGGTAGGCTAACGCCAAGGTGTAACTCGGCCCAAAGGGCGCTGCGCAAGATCCGGCTTAAGGAAAAGGGGTTTCTAGAAGGCCCAAGAGTGTAGGCCTCGTAACCCAGTTTGTGGGTTCCGATAGGGAAACTTAGGGTTTGTAAGCAGTGTCCGGGTAGGATTCCGAGTATGCCTTGGACGGTAAGCCAGGGGGTCCGGGTATTATATAAGCCGGCCCCTAGGGTTAGATTAAGTAGGAAACACACAATCGCGAGATATTCGAGCATCCATTGTAACACAAGAGTTGAGATAATATATTCAGATCGGAGACTCGGCGACTTGATTGCCGGCTACCAGATCGCGTATCACCATGGTTTCCCTCGAGCTAAACCCTCTCCCAAACACCAGAGTCGAATTGCCCCAAGACAAGTTACCCCCGGTAACGTCTGCCGTGATTATCCCACGACAGTACTTGACGTGAAGGTCGGTATGGTTATGGAGTCTAAAGATGATACATTCTTTGAGGATATTTTTCCTACGAGAGATACGCAAAACACTTCTAGACAGGAATCAGAGGAGAATCTTGAGCCTGCCATTCCTATGGAATATCATGAACAAACACATGATGAAAATCCTGAGAAGGATGACGAGGAAACCCTTTATAGGGGAAAGAGATAGAGGACTGCAAAGTCCTCTTGTGATGACTTCTTTGTGTACCTTGTGGATGATACTCCCACTTCTATTTCAGAAGCTTATGCATCTCCAGATGCTGACTAGTAGAGAGAAACGGTCCGTAGCGAGATGGATTCCATCATGGCTAATGGAACATGGGAGATCACTAAACGTCCTGACGAGTTCGTTGCATAGAAAACAAAAAAATTCCTACGCGAGATAAATTTGAAGGGCCAAGATCTAATCTAGGAGATGAAAGGCAACGGGGAGAAAGAGTCTTAGGAGAACATACCCTAGAAGACACAAAGCGTTACGAGATCAAATCTCGTTGGTGATGTAGTCGTACTGACATCGATCTCAAGATCGCGAAGATGAGCGCTGCAATCCGGCAGCGCTTCCGCACTCGGTCACACGTACAGCTTGATGACGACCTCAAACTTCCCTTGATCTAGCGGGGCAGCGGAAGTAGAGGATCCCTCAGAACTCCAGCATCACGACGACGTGGTGTGGTGGAGAAAACTTTGTTCAGGGCTTCACCAAGCGCATGAACATGAGGTGGATCAGCGGGAGGAGGGAGGAAGAGATGAAAAAAGTGTGTGTGTGTGTGGGAGAGGGAACTCCAACCCCTCCTTTTATAGGAGGGGATGGCAGCCACAAATTTTTGAGTGTCTCCACGAGTGGAGTCTCCACTCAATCCACTCATTCTTCCATTAATTCCCACTCAAAATCACAAGGGTTTTCTTTAATAAATAAATAAAACAATTTTATTTATTTATTTTAATTTTTGTTAATTCCATTAACAAACTTTAACATATAACCCCTTGAGTTAGTTGTTAAATCTATTCACAACCATTTGACAAGAATCCCTTTGAACTATTTCAAAATTACCTGAAACAATTTCGATGTTGACCAAACTTTTCTCCGATATTCCGTATCCACTCAAACGCGTCATCGAACCTTAAGTGTGCACCCTACGGTTCGTGAATAATGTAGACATGATCGAGACACCTCTATGATCAATAGAGAATAGAGGGATCTGGAGATCCATAATGCCTCCTACACATTCAACGATGAATCTTGTGATCGTGTGAACCAAAAATGTCGTATCCAATTCCCTTTGTCTCGCGACATTTTACTTGTCCGAGATCCGAACATTGGTATCAACCATACCTAGTTCAATCTTGTTACCGACAAGTACTCTTTTACTCGTTCCGTGATATGACATCCTTGTGACCTAGTCACGTGCTTGCAAGCGGTGTCGACGTGATATCATCGAGAGGGCCCAGAGTATATCTCTCCGTCATTTGGATGGACAAATCTCACTCTTGATCCATGAGCCTCAACTAATAATTTCCGAATACCCAACGGCACCTTTATAGTCACCCTGTTACGGCGTGATGTTTGATGACATCAAAGCACTCTTTCGGTGTTAGTGATTGACATGATCTCATGGTCTAAGGATTAGAGTAACTTCGTATGTGTGATATAACAATGTAACTTAATGACTTGATCGCATTGCTATATTCACTTTGGTTCTATGTTCATCACATCATTCTACCAATGACATGACCCCGTTATTAACAACATCCAATGTTCATGATCAGGAAACCTTGATCATCTATTAATCAACGAGCTAGTTAAAAGAGAGGCTTTAGTAGGAACCATTGTTTGTTTATTAAACACATATGTAGCAACGTTTTCGGTTAATTCAACTAGTCATCAACCCGAGCATCTGCACGGGCTAGCTACATAATTCTTAACTCTTATGGTAAAATATAAATATATTTTTAAATATATCATTAATATTACAATTTTAGGGGATTTTTTTCGATTAGTAAAGCAGTATAATATGATGGTGGTCTTGATGTCCTTTAAGTGCATTTAGGAAGTAATAAGTGTGATGCCATTTTTACATGAGGAAGCCAATTGAGATAGAGTGTCAGAAAATAAATCCCCTTGGTACGGAAATATTATAATGAAAACACTGGTTGATCTGTATATTCTATTACTTTGACCCATTTCATGTCATGAACACTTTCTAGAGGAGTAAGTATGACCTAAATATTCTTGAATGATCCTTGTACGTTAAAACATGTGGATAAGATGAGCATGTCATGATATTTGTAAAAGCAATGAAAATCACTCATGCAACTTAATTGCATATATCCGTGGATACGCACGGTCTAGAATATAGAGAAACAACCGCCAATAACCGTAAATTGCCTTTTTGTGTGTATAAGGAAGCGGATTCAACATCCAAATCAAATGATTTTTTGCGGTTTCAAGTAATATTTCGTACACATATGGTATGAACACGAATAGACTTATCATGGTTAACTCTGAAATGCTATCCATCCCGGGTTCTTGAAATTGTTCCTGGTGCTTCTCTCCCATTCTCCATATTTTCATCCTTAGCTAGGTCACAGAAAGATGTGTAAAGATTCTTTCAAAATTTGTCAAAGCTATGACAATGCAGTCTATATGTGGCTTCCAAGGTTGGAAGAAGCATACAAATACAAATTTATTTTTACAAAGCATAAATACATGACTAAAAATATGAATACAAATTCATCTGTATAGTACAAATGAATAATAACGATTAGTTTTAGTAGGTATTAAAACAACACAAATAGAAATTAAGAGTACATTCTCTTATACCATGTTGACTGATGAAAGGATATTGTGATGTTATTTCTTTAACAAAAATCAAGGAAGTAATACATTTGAAGAATTTGGATTGTTTCTCATAACAATGTTGATGACATTTCAGTTTTTGACCAACAAATGAAAACTCTATCTGTTAGACATAGTTCTAAATAAGAAGGTGACAGTAAAATGTAACAGAAACTAAGAAGTTAGAAGCATAACATCAACCATTGAATGGTTCTGCTCAACATTCAGTGTCATATAGTAATTTACTGCTGCAAATGTTGGAGCGCCACGCTTTATTTTCGCA
Organism: Alopecurus myosuroides; assembly: GCA_028641055.1. Classification (NCBI taxonomy): domain Eukaryota; kingdom Viridiplantae; phylum Streptophyta; class Magnoliopsida; order Poales; family Poaceae; genus Alopecurus; species Alopecurus myosuroides. The sequence goes on along the minus strand of CM054062.1, from coordinate 114,991,008 downwards.
TGTCAGCAGTGGCCGTGACACTTCAAAATGAGCTTTGCAATGTTTTCTTTACTGTCTCTTTCCCGCTAATCATTCTCGGTCGCAAATTATTGCTTCTAACTTTATAGGATAAACTGAGGATATTGGTCTATTTCGTCGGCATAAGATATCAAAGCCATGTTCCAGCCCAAAGAAGATACATACTGAGTAGTGAGTAGGCAACCAAGTAACCAACTAAATGAAGGTTCAAATAATCATTTGACTAATTAGCTCAAGTAAACATTTGTTTCCTTCGGAACTAAGCGAACAATAAGTAATTTGAATGCTAATAAGAATGTAGAAAAACAAATTAATGATTTCACCTGTACGTAACTCATGGAAACATATGGTTAAAATAGCTCTCAAATAATTATCGTTCTTGAGATGTGCAAATAATTAAGATTAAGCTAGAGACAAAAAAATGTACAAAATATCTTAAGGTCATTTAATTAATTGTACGTTTATCTTAATTAATAAACAATATATAATGCTTCAAACTGGATAGGTATTATCTAAAAGCTCTATATATGCATAGCTTGTGCACGTATATCACACACCTCAATCATGGAGGCCATCAGCTATATAGAAAGTGATTACATAGATAATTGATTGTTGTATTAGGCCACTACGATGGGACCAAATCGAGTGAGTTGCCATGCAGACACATAAGGCAAAGTAAGTGCAAAATAAATCTGGATGATCTACAATGCATGTAATTGACGTGTCCAGTAATGTTACCGAGCAGCTGCTAGATTTCTAGCTCACTGATTAACACTGTAAGAGAAATCAATGAGGTTTATTTCAGATCTGATCGTACGGCTGCATGGCCGTGCTGCACGTATTGGCTGATGTAGAGGATTTCTCCATGTTCGGCCACTGCCGTCGCGTGCGGCCGAAGGCGGATTAGCACCCTAAGGCCGGGGGAGATCCGATCTTCCAGCCGGGTGCATGGCCACGTTCAATCGTACTGGCCAATGTTGAGCATGTCGTCAAGTTCAGCCGCCGCTGTCCGCGCGTGGAAGCAAGACGGCAGGAGATTACGGGCTTGGACATGGTCCACGTACCGGCTAATGTTGAGCATGTTGCAAGTTCGGCTACGGCTGTCGCACGTGTAGGCGGATCAACATTGGAAGACTGGAGCAGATTACGGCCTTGCACGTGCGAGACAATTCTAGATTGGAGGCCATGATTAGTTTAGATTTTTTTTTATACATAACACATGGCAAGAGAGAGTCCTTGTTACGGAAGGAGTTTGTTTTACGTGGGGGATTATTCAACGGTTGTTATGGGAAGGTTTTATAATCGGATGGATGAAATCTTTTATCACCTAGGATTAACGTGAAGCGTTTTACGGTGGCTCCAATTAGTAAATATAAGACTCTAGCATGAGAAATAAACATTCATAATAAACAAGGAATAAGATAATAACCACTTTATTATCGCCTCTCGAGCATATTTCCTTCAGTCTCCCACTTGCACTAGAGTCAATAATCTAGTCTGTAAGCACTTAACACATATGGTGTTCCAGTGTTATTACCATGCTTCGCATGTGGTAAACTTCATCAGAAAGATCTGACATGTTCATGTCCTATGGTATTTGCATATCTTTGTGTCTACACACATCACTCATTCTCTAATTAAATGGCTTTGTATATATTTGGTCAACCGGTGAGACCTTAATTCCTCAGCTTAAACTAATGTTACTAACATTGTGAAAATATTGCTTCATAGTGTCAGCAATCTTGGAAATTCACCAAGTTCCATAAAGAACTCCTTGACACAAAATACTCATATTATTTGTTGTCAATACAACAATATACTTAGCCTTTGTTGTAGTATCAATCGGAATACTTTAATTTTCAAACTCATTCAAATCCAGTATGGAACTTTCTTCCAGCCTATTTTGATTCCTTTCATCACATGTTTTAATTGAGATAAAATTACTTAAATAAATGACAAGACTATTAGTGTAACATATTACAACGAATATTTTGTCATTACTACATAGGAAAACATATCCTTAGCATTTCTTAAATGACACAAGAATTTCTCCCACTGTTGTCTAATCATCATATGAATTATCCTGCTATAATATTCTATAGCACGGGACTCATCTGGTTGTGTACATAGCATGGAACACATGACTTAGAAATCTTAATTTCAATTATTATCATAATGTGTCAAAACACTTGAATCTTGTTCAATTCTTTTTCATGTGACAAGAACTCCTTTTTATTTCGATATTGACTTACTTCAATATTGCATCTATGTAACTTGGCTCAACCATATCAGGCGCTTCAATCTATCTCTTATAGATATCAATGCCCAATATCTCCTAAGCCTTTCATCAATATGAAAATCTTAACCGTGTTAATTTAAAATATATATTTTCCAATCTACCATATGACACATCTACATAAAGAATTGGAAATATGTCATATCGCTCCCACTTAATTTCTTGTAACTCTACAAGCATCTTTATCGTTCATGATGGAATCAAACTCTTTTAAAAACGTCATTAAGGTAAAGATTCCAACTTCGTTATTCTCAATTCAACCATTGAAGTGTGCATACCTTTCCAGCAACCTTTTAAATTTTACAAAACTCTCAGAGTATGTCAAGTACACATCCTTGATCAAACTTCCTTGAGAGGAAAGTTGGTTTTTGTTATTCAACTGCCATATCATAATATGTAACTTTTGCTAGAACTATCCGCAAATACTAAAGCATCACTACGGAAGATCAAAATCTTGTAGTAGTTTTTTCTTTGAACTTCGTCGAAAACATCTTTTTGACAAGTACAACTTTCAAAGGATGTAAATATCCATGTCTTTCTTGCTATATAGACCCATTTTCTATCATTAGGCATTATGCCTTTCGAAAATACTACCAAGTCACATACTTGATATTCAAACAGGAATACTATCACGGATATAATGACTCATAGCCAATTTTACGAAGTCAGGGCCCATCATGTGCTTCCTTTATAAGTTCCAGGTCCTTTGTTGTCGAAACAACACTTTACTCTTAAACCACAAGTTTGTCTAAGTACAAAGTTTCATGACTTTTGTTGTTCAGTTCGCAAACTCATTCGAAGTATCTACAACACATGTAGTGTCTTCTACTTGGTCAAAATAGGAAACTTCGGAACAACTTCCAGTGATGCGCTACTCTTGACATGATAACAAAGATTCTCTAATCTCGTTGAGTTTGTACTGTCCTCCCACTCACTTGTTTTGCAAGAACTACTTTCTCGAGAAATCAACCTTTTCTGGCATACAGCATTTGTCTTTTGGTTCGGTGATAGGAGAAATACCCAATGGATTCGTTGGGATAACCTTATAAACATATATGTATCCTATTTTGGTTGTAAATATTTTACACATGCTATGCATACCAAAACTTAAGAAAAAGACAATTCGGGTCACGACCCAAACCATAACTTATATGGTGTAAATTTCAATGGATCACTATGGCGCTCTTTTCAATGTAAAACCGGTTGTCTCTAATGTATAAACTACGAAATTATAATGAAAATTCTATTAATCGTACCATGTCCAATAAGGTTTGATTTTGTCTCTCGAATACTCCAAACTAATGTAGGGTATTCGAGTAGTATAAGTTGTAGGACAATTCTACAACTCCTCAGATGTTTTTGCTAAAGTTGTAACTCAAACTTTATCCTATATGATCCAATTATAAATACTTGATTATCTCGTTTCAATTATTTTCACTTCATACTAACAATAGTTTAAACCAATTCAAAAATGTCAAACTCCATTCTCTTTAAATAGATATACTCATATATCCACTTAAATCATCGACGGAATTTTATGAAGGAAAAATTAATCCACCACACACGACTACACATAATGGACTATATACATCAATATGTATAATCTCCACTAATTAGTCGTCCATTCTACTTTGGCCCATGAACGGAATTCTAGTCATCTTTTGGAAGAGGTCTCACAAGCGTCAATTTATTCAAAACAAAATGACTTCGGAAGTCCATTAACATGGAGTTCCTTAATGTATTCCTTTCCAATATGAACGAAAAATGTGGTGTCACAATTTAAGTGAAATTCTTTTACGTCTTGCAACGTTTAGCATTTAGTCTTATAGATGTTTACTTTACCAACACGATTTATATTAACTCATCAATCAATTATGGAATATGGTCATACTTTGAACAATCTCATTTGTTCTCACAAAAGACCGGAACAAAATAACAACTTATTAAGTTCTTAAAATAAATCTTGAATATTTGGTTCGATACGACGATGAACACAATAAAACTTTATTTCTGTTCTTGTCATGATCGATTCCACATCAACTACTAGTTCCTTTTAGGCCCTTGTATTTCTTGCATTGTGTTGCTTTGCATGACAACTCATACCAACCAATATGGTATCAAAATACCCAAAAAATACATTATTAACTAGTAATACATCTATAACTTGTATATCAAGCATATACACCTGAGCTGGACTTTTCCAGTTATCTTCTTTTCTGCCATATATCTTTTTATAATTCTATTTTCAATATTCCCTTTTCTTTACAGAAGAATCATTCAACATCAAACAATGCTAGTCGTACTAGCACATTTTCCTTGGCGTGTTAGTCATATACTATCACCCATTCAGTCATACTTTGAGTTTGATTGTTCTACTAATATCACCATATTAATAGCATTCTTTTAGATTCCACTCTTAGCAATCTCCAAGCAAGTTAATCGGTTTTACCCATACTTTTAATCCATCCCATCATAATAATTTTTTGATTAAGCTACTATAGCTCGGAGGAAGGAATTTAGAGGATAAATTTCAGCGCCCAACTTCATGGAAGATTCAAATGCCTAGCATCTTCAATCATTGCATACATTCAAATAATATAAACACACATTGTCATGCTAAATTATACTTAGTCATGTTGCCACAAATAACTTTCTAGATATCAATATATCTTTCACTTGATTGTTTCTGGAAAAAATCTTGTCAGTCCCTAAAATACCTTGATCAACAAAGCATTCTTTTGAAGATAAAGTACTATGGAAGCAAGCATGACACTGGATTCTAAGTAGGAATTATTTTCTCTCTAGATCAATCAATCATTAACCATATGGAGCTAGGTAGGAAATACCAAAAATCTACAATAGGACTCAATTTTAAGTTTCTCTAATACAGTGCCACTCTTAAATGGTTTTACCAGATCATAACAGTTATATCTCAATTAACAATCTAAGTGTAAGGTAGTTTGTGGATGCCAATGAATACTAAAATTTGTGCAAATTCACTTTGATTGGTTCTTCATGACAAAATAAGTTCAAGTTAATTCAAAATTACTACTGAACTCCCACTCAAAAACAACATCCCTCTAGTTGTTTTAGTGATTACACAAACCAAATTCACTACACCAAAACCGATCATCACGTGAGATGATGTAGCTGCAAAGGCGAACATTGATATGTTCATCATATCATCCATGTGACTCATGCTTTACCTTTTGGTTACGTGTTCTGAGGCCATGTCTGTACATGCTAGGCTCGCCAAGTAGAACCGTAGTATTGTGTGTGTTCCGAGGCCATGTATGTACATGCTAGGCTCGTCAGCACCCGTTGTATGCAAACATTGAGTCTGTCTCACCTGATCATCACGTGGTGTCTCAAAACGACGAACTTTTGTAACGGTGCATACTAAGGAAGAACACATTATTATCTTGATATTAAGTGAGAGGGATCATCTTCTAATGCTACCTCGCTATCTAAGCAAAATAAGATCCATAAAAGGATTAACATCACATGCATAGATAATGTGATATGATATGGTCCTTCTTGCACTTGATCTCCATCTTGTGCATCATGGTATGATCTCCATCATTCCGACGGCGTGGCACCAAGGTCCATGGCCCCTCCATCTTGATTGTCCATTACAACATATCACATGGATATGATATACAACACGCTAGCCATAAATAATAAGACAACCATATGGCTCCAGCCGGTATATCAATAATTTACAAAAGAGATCATCTCATAATCAAATTTGTAACATTGACCATATCACATCACATGCCCTGCAAAAACTAATTAGACGTCTCTAATTTATTTTTGCATACTTTACGTGGCTTAGGGCTTTCGAGGATAGAACCGTTCATACCTACGAACATGAACCACAATGTTGATAAAAATATTTTTAACAACCCTTCGTAGATTAGATCTTAACTATAGTAGGAGAAACAGATACCCCTCAGCCACAAGTGAGACAGGTCTCGCGTACAAAGTACACGTAAAGTTTGTCTAGGGCGGCTTCATCCTAGTATGCCACTAAGATCATAAAATACTAAAGGAGGCAATAACATGATCATCAACACCCACATAGACCTATGTGTTCTACCCGTACAAATCATCTACGCATAGATCCGGCTCTGATACCACTGAAGAGTTCGTTGCATAGAAAAGAAAAAAATTCCTACGCGAGATAAACCCGAAGGTCCAAGATCTAATCTAGGAGATGAAAGGAAACGGGGAGAACGATTCTTAGGAGAACATAACCTCAAAGACACAAAGCGTTACGAGATCAAATCTCGTTGGTGATGTAGTCGTACTCACATCGATCTCAAGATCGCGAAGATGAGCGCTGCAATCCGGCAGCGCTTCTGCACTCGGTTACACGTACAGCTCGATGACGACCTTCGTTCCCTCGATCAAGAGGGGCAGCGGAAGTAGAGGATCCCTCGGAACTCCAGCATCACGACGACGTGGTGTGGTGGAGAAAACTTTATTCAAGGCTTCACCAAGCACATGAACATGAGGTGGATCAGCGGGAGGAGGGAGGAAGAGATGACAAAAGTGTGTGTGTGTGTGTGGGAGAGGGAACTCCCACCCCTCCTTTTATAGGAAGGGATGGTATCCACGAATGTTTGAGTGTCTCCACCTCTCCCTCATCATGTGAGTGGAGTCTCCACTCAACCCACTCATTCTTCCATTAATTCCCACTCAAAATCCCAAGGGTTTTCTTTAATAAATAAATAAATAAATTTTATTTCTTTATTTTAATATTTGTTAATTCCATCAACAAACATTAACATATAACCCCTTGAGTTAGTTGTTAAATCTATTAACGACCATTTGACAAGAATCCCTTTGAACTATTTCAAAATTACCTGAAACAATTTTGGCGATGTCCAAACTTTTCTCCGATATTCCGTATCCACTCAAACGTGTCATCGAACCTTACATGTGTCACCCTACGGTTCGTGAATAATGTAGACATGATCGAGACACCTCTCTGATCAATAGACAATAGCGGGATCTAGAGATCCATAATGACTCCTACACATTCAACGATGAATCTTGTGATCGTGTGAACCATAAACGTCATATCCAATTCTTTTTGTCTCGCGATATTTTACTTGTCCGAGAACCGATCATTGGTATCAACCATACCTAGTTCAATCTCGTTACCGACAAGTTCTCTTTTACTCGTTTTGTGATATTACATCCTTATGACCTAGTCACGTGCTTGCAAGCGGTGTCGATATGATATCACCGAGAGGGCCTAGAGTATATCTCTCCGTCATATGGATGGACAAATCCCACTCTTGATCCATGAGCCTCAACTACTACTTCCCGAATACCCAACCGCACCTTTATAGTCACCCTGTTACAGCATGAAGTTTGATGACATCAAAGCACTCTTTCAGTGTTAGTGATTGACATGATCTCATGGTCTAAGGATTAGAGTTACTTCGTATGTGTAATATAACAATGTAACTTAATGACTTGATCGCATTGCTATATTCACTTTGGGTCTATGTTCATCACATCATTCTACCAATGACATGACCCCGTTATTAACAACATCAAATGTTCATGATCAGGAAATCTTGATCATCTATTAATCAACGAGCTAGTTAAAAGAGAGCCTTTACTAGGAACCATTGTTTGTTTATTAAACACATATGTGTCAACGTTTCCGGTTAATACACTTATAGCATGAGAAATAAACATTCATCATAAACAAGGAATAAGATAATAACCACTTTATTATTGCCTCTCGGGCATATTCCCTTCATGTCCTTATGGCTGTAAACCATTAGGGTGTAAGTGGGTGTTCAAAAAGAAGCTTAGGCCCGATGGTACGATTGAAAAGTACAAGGCTAGACTTGTGGCCAAGGGTTACTCCCGGAAAGAAGATGAAGATTTCTTTGATACTTATTAACCTGTGGCCAGGATGACCACCATTCGAGTATTACTATCGTTGGCGGCCTCACATTGTCTTCTCGTCCATCAGATGGATGTTAAGACGGCTTTCCTAAATGGAGAGTTAGAGGAGGAAATCTATATGCAACAGCCAGATGGCTTTGTGTTAGATTGTCAAGAAGGAAAGGTGCGCAAGTTACTGAAATCTTTATATGGGCTGAAACAAGCACCTAAGCAATGTCATGAGAAGTTCAATACAAGTTTAATGTATGTTGGCTTTGTTGTGAATGAATCTGAAAATTTGCGTGTACTATCGCCATGGTGGGGGCGAAGGAGTTATAATGTGTTTTTATGTTGATGATATACTGATATTTCGGACTAACCTCAAAGTAATCGATTAGGTTAAGTCATTTATGTCCCAGAACTTTGAGAAGAAAAATCTTGGTGTGGCTGATGTTATTTTGAATATCAAGCTGTTGAGAGACAATGAGGGTGGGATTACACTTTTGCAATCCCATTATGTTGAGAAGGTTTTGAGTCATTTTGGATATTTGGACTGCAAAATTTGTCCAACACCATATGATCCTAGTATGCGGATTCGAAAGTTCGAAGGAACGGCTAAGGATCAGCTGAGATACTCTCAAGTAATTGGTTCACTCATGTACCTAGCAAGCGCTACGAGGCCTGAAATCATGTTTGCTGTGTGCAAACTAAGTCGGTTTGTTTCCAATCCGGGTGATATGCATTGGCATGCTGTAGAAAGAATTATGCGCTATCTGAAAGGTACCAAGAACCATGGACTTCACTACAGTGGATATCCTTCAGCACTTGAAGTGTATTTTGATGCGAATTGGATCTCTGAAGCTGATGAGATGAAAGCCACAACGGGGTATGTGTTTACCCTTAGAGGTGGTGCTGTTTCCTGGAAGTCTTGCAATCAAACGATCTTAACGAGATCAACAATGGAAGCAGAATTAACAGCATTAGACACGTCTAGTGTCGAAGGAGGATGGCTTTGAGATCTTTTGATGGACTTTCATGTGGTTGAAAAGTCAGTACCGGCTATCCTTATGAACTGTGATAATCAAACAGTAACTGTCAAGGTGAAGAGTTCAAAGGACAATGCATAGTCCATCAAGCATATAAAAAATAGATTAAAAGTTGTCAGACATTTAAGAAACTCCGGAGTGATAGCGGTGGATTATATCCAGTCGGGTAAGAATCTGGCGGATCCCTTTACTAAAGGGATATCACATATTGTGATAGAAAATGCATCGAGGGAGATGGGTATGAGACCCACATGAGTTGCCATGGTAGTAACCCAACCTATGTGATCAGATATCCCGTGAAGTAGGACCTAGGAAAACAAGCTAGTGGTTAACTAAGGAGAGTAATTTTTACTAACTCACTCCGCTGGAGATGCAGTACTCTCAAAAACTGTATAGCAAGTTGACTTTCGTCTTAATGTGTTCCAACGCTTGTATAAGCAAGATGCTATCCTACAAAGCGATCTTTGGAGGAACACACCTATATGAGCCTGACTGCTGGTCACAATCTATGAGATTGGGTGATCTCTAATAAGTTCATGGATAGGCCAGGAGTGTGACTAATATGCTCCACCCGAGGGGTCAGCCTTCGGCAGCCTAGTACTGGCAAGACATTTAGTGAAACTACTTTACGCCAAACTGAAAATTCAAGGCATAGTCCATTGTTCAGTTGTGATGTAGTGTAGCTATTTCTCTAGGTGGATGTTTGACCTTGACGGGTCTCCACTGAAAATGCTGGTATATAAAAACAGTGATTGGAACAGAGGACAACACCATGGGTCTTCGAGATATGGTGGGGGATTACTGAAATTTTGGGTGGGCTTTAGCCCCACTGGGCAATTTCCATTTAATCCCTAAGGCCCATGCTGCCATAGCAAGTGGTGGGAGTTTAGTCCCATATTGCTAGTTGGGAGAGTTTTGCACCAGTTTCTAAGGTGAGCTCTCTCTCCACTAGTCTGTGTGAGTTGGTATGAAGAGAGAGGAGTTGTGGAGGTGTTCCACACGCGCGCTCCTCCTCCTCCGCCACCCGCCTCGCTACGCCTCGACGCGTCACGACGCGCCGCGGGTTGCGGGAATGAGCCGAGCCGATGCCTTTATTTTGGCGGTCTGTAATTGCGTTACATTAATTTTGGTAACCGCCGCACGCAGTAAAACGCCGCATTGATCACGTGGTAACCGCGCGGAGTGAAACGCCGCATTGATCATGTGGTAACAGCTGTAGTAAACTCCAATTGAATTTGTGAGTTGACCGTTCTTCTACCCGGCCGTACCTATATATTGGAGGCTTAGGTGGACACAAATACACACTTCATATGATCTGCCTCTTTGCGCCCATTATCATTCCACTCTCTGTTGCTGTCGCCGGTGATCCCATCCGTCTACCATGTACACGGCTGACGGGAGAGCAGGCCTCTGAAACCCCGCCTCTCCAGATCCTGTACGGGAGAGGGGCGATTAGGATTTTGGGGAGCGTCTCCTACGCGACTGCTTGCTGCCGTACGTCTACTTCGACTACTACTACATCGCCCTCGTCGTCAACATGTCCACCAAAGCTGAACGCGCTGCTACTGAGACGGTTGTTGCAGCCACCACTGCTGCTGCAACCGCCGTCGACGCCGCCACTGCTGCTGCAGCCGTTGCCGCCTCTGCTGCGGCTACTGCCAACTGGCCAACCTCAAGGTATAATATGTTTATCCCTCTTCTGATTATTTCCATGTGTGCAATACTAGTAGTTTGCGTAGATGTATCTACCATTAATCTAATATGCAAGAATATGGTCAATTATTAGTATGTTTACGTCACACTCATGGTTTCTACTTGGATTAATTTAATCTGTAAATTTCCAAAATTCTTAACAGCGCTCGGAGGTATATGACGGGAACATCATATAGAGGAAGAGGGGACAAAGCAAAGGCACCGGGAGGTGCAGCTGCTCACCGCGAGCTTGATGGAAGGGTCGAGGACAGCTAGGAGGCGACAAAGGCAGAGAATTTTTCACTCTGACCGGCGGATGAAGATCGGGAAGACATGCTCGTCCTTCCCTTTCCTGCTCGTCCCGACTCGTGTGGAATCTCAAGGACAAAGGGGCGAAGACGGTGTGTGACAGGGATGCTCACGGGCTTGAGGCACTCCGGAACGACGGTGAATAGACTTCGGCCGTTCTGGGTTAGGGTTTCGGGCAGTGTGCAGATATAGAGAGCGAGAGGGTGAGATGCAGGCGAGGAGGAGAAGCGGGGAGGCACGACACCCTCCCCTACAGCTTATCCTCCTGCGCGGCCATAGCTGAACGTGGCGCGTTGGCTTTAGCGTCGGTGACACGCAGTGTGCCGGCCTCGAGAAAGACAAAATATATTTTACCCCATAACCCCCTCTAGTTTTTTGGAATTCATAAACAAGCCTTTCTGTCCTTCAAACATGATATAAAACACAAGTTTTTAGGGCCTTTTGCGAACATAAAAATTATTAAAAATAAGCTTTGAATTCCTTATCAAATTTCCAAGCTCGCCATGTTTTGGGTTTCCAATTTTGAGCAAGATTTGAATTCTTAGCTTAGGGTTCTCAATTGACTGATTTTTTGGGATTTTCATCCAAATTCAAATTTCATTTGGTTTCAAAATTATTTCGTGAATGAGACGACATGAACTTTGAACATTAACTATAGTTTAAATTCAATTGTCACTTGGAGTGAATTTACTTATTTTGTATTCATTTATTATTTTAATATGTGTGTCTTATTTTTTTGCTATGCATGATTGGCAATATAAATATATATTGCTATATTCATTATTTGTGACTATTAGTTATTTCAAGTTACAAAAGATTGTTTTCTTTCTCTCACTGGTGGATAAGAAATTTATATAGGTGATGGTGGTGGTCCTTTGGATGTTAAAAGTATCTTCTGGGCACATTAATTCATGGTTTGAAAAATGTTTATGTTATTTCTTCAAGGTGGTGCCTATAAAGGGAATTCAATTTGTTTTAATTTACTATATGCCAAGCATGATATATAACCTCAGTGACTTTGCTTTGTGGTTTAGACAACCAAATTAAGTGGAAACATGATCAGATGTTAGTGGTGGCATAGTTAACAAATGTTGCCTGTGATTGGAACTTATGGAAATAAAGATAACTAGTGTGATGAGAATGGAATCCTGCTGGATTCCATCATTCATTCTGATGATGAAAAATTTCATATAAACCTTTGATAAGAATATATAATCTTGTTTATGTGAAAGCAAGTTTATGAAACACTTGCTGACTAAATAATATGGGGTGGCCCGATCTTCTCAATAAGCTCTCTCGAATTTGGTGGATGTTTTGTGGATTTTCTGATAACTAGTGCTACACTGAGACATCTTACTTGGATAACCCTTGTTGTTAATGCAACAACAATCAATCCCCTTGGATATTCTCAACTACACACTCTTTCACACGTAATCAAAGATCACGGGTGGTCCTGTATCCCCTTATTCCCAGTGGAACAACAAGATATCGCGCAATTTGCAGGTAATACTTCAAGATGAATGTTTGACAGCAATACAATCTGGAGGCTAGCATTTTTTATTTAAACTTGTTCTAAGTCCTAATAGTGCGAATTACAAGCCTTATAAAGGATTCTGTACATCGAAGTTGCAGTTGGAGTCGTAAACAAACTAATATCTAAGTTTCCTAACTTGATAGGACTCTATTTGGAAACTGGCAGAAAACAATCCGAGACTTGTTTCAATTACCACGCCTTGTACGAGTCAAATCGGTACATGGCGCCAGATCCATTGGAAAGACCTTCTAATTTCCTATTCAGATTGTGCTTATTTGTGTTAATTGGAGTACGTATGAAGAATCCATGATCGTTTCAAATTCGGGACTTCTGCCAGTCCGAACCGAACAACTTTTCCTTGATGGCTCCACTTCCTCCCTCGCCTCCCATGTGATTTCCATTCTCTTCAACCAGCTCCATTGCTCCTCCAATGCTTGTGTTGTCAATAACCCTGCTAATACATAAATGCATAGGCTTAGGTAGTATAACATTCCTATAAACACAAACATTGTTTATTACTAGGAAAGAATTCACCTTATAATGAACATAAGTGAGGCTCAATATTTCCTTCCAGCTCAAGCATGTACAAGCATCATGTACCCCTATTATATCCTCATCATCCTCCCTTTCTTCAAGACAAGACGTCCGCGGCTTGTGGTAACCTGAACATGGAAGAAACAAAAAGAACAACGTGTATGCACAATACATGTATCTATAAGGGTGCATCATTTTTGTGGGCATGATAAATATTCTCACATGACATAAAACAACTAAAATTGCAAGTATTGAACACGCAATTTATGAGAACAAATAATATGTTAGAAAATAGCAATCACAATTGCGGGTATAAGTGAATATAATCATGATGTAAGGTGCAACTCAATTTGCAAATATAAGTGAAGCACAAAATTAGTAGCATATGTATTTATCAAGTTCTTGGACCAATCAAACATATATGTAGAATCATGCTCAGATTTAGCAAATTGTAAACAATCCAATCGAGGCAACACAATGTTCAATTCAGGAATGCTATCACAAGTAATACATATGTGATCCACCATAAAAATTTCATTCATATTATCGTCACCAACCAAATTAAAAGTGAAACAAGTAGTATAGGTGCTAGAATTGACATATGAAATTTCCGCAATCCTATTCATAGCACATTGCACAGTAATTGGTTCATGTAACATGATGGAATACACAATATTAATAGGTGGTATTTAGCAAGCACTTCTTTATGTGAAATCAAAACCACATGCTCAAAATTTGAAATATTCAAATTATCACATGGTGATGAACTATATGTAGTTATCAACTCACAAGAATCAACTAGCACATTAGTAGACTCACAAAAAATTGTACTTGCAAGTGGCAACTCTAAATCAGCACCAATGTCAATGGCATCCTCCTCAGATATAGTAGGCATTGATTCATCTATCTCAAGTGGTGATGCAGGTTGTACTAGTGAGGGTTCCCTTTCTTCAAGAGTAACCTACATATCACAAGAAACAATACTAGGCACAATGGCATGCTCTTCCAATGTATGTGATGGTGGGGGTGTTGCAAGTTCTACTATAGGATCCCTTTCTTCAAATGCAACATGCAGATCACAAGAAACAACACTAGGAGTAGACATGATTACATTAGTAGAAATATCCTCACATGGATCCTTAACCTCTACAAATCCCATGACTATACGCTCAAATTCTTGCATCTCAAGGTTTTCTATTCTTTGTTTTTCAAGAAATTGAGGAGACAAAAATAATGGTTGACATCTAATGTCCCAAAATTTTGGAAGCCATGCATGTATTATCCAATTTTCCTTTTTATTCCAACAGAATTGTAAATCGGGATAATGGCTAACAAAACTAACACTATATCTAGTGCACCATTGTCGTCCCAACAAAATATGAGAACAAGTAAAAGCTTTAGGCATCACATAACATAAAATTCGCTCCTTATGGCCATGAATGATTAAAGGAGCAAAAACTATGTGAGTAATAATAAGTTCATCATCACAAGTAGGTAACCTAAATGGATCACATGTCTTTGGAACCAGCTGCAATTGTTCAACAACCTCGGGACTAACAAAATTATACCGTGTATCCTTATCAAGGGTAATAGCAACATGGCTTCCCTTGATGTCTGTTGTGAAGTGGAATAAATCTGATTCTGGAATCCCACTAGCATCCTCCTCCCAAAATGTATAACTGCAAGTATCAACTATAGAAAACTCCATTGATTAACTTCTTAGTAACAAAATAACAATGGGTTGTGGTGTTCTCTCACAACTCACTCAAGACCAGCAAAGAATTGTTTATCTTAATGTTCCAAAGTGAATAGGATTTACTTACCAACAAGTATCAAGGAAGAGTGTACCAAGTGTGAGAAGAGAATAACCAGGATATCCAGTGTCACAAGACAAAAACATGGTATTTGGTGGGGCTTGGTTGGGATTCCTAACAACACCAAAATAGCAACTCCTATTTACTGTCTAATGTGATGAAATTCACTAAAGGAACACACTCACTCTGGGAGACAAATGTGGATTATCAATTATATGGAAGAGTTATTGCAATCACTAGAAAGACACTAGCAAATACTCAATAAAACAGGCACAAGATTGCTCAAAAATTGTCCACAAAAATATCCAAGATATGATGTATCAAGCTCCACTAGTGATAATGTATGGCTCAGCCTCTTTTTGCTTTTTTCTCTCTTTCTATTTTTTTATACTTTTGTCTCTTTTCTATTTTTTATACCTTTTCAATGGCAATTGAATCAACTAGGAGCAATATGTAAGTTAAAATAGAAAAAATGGACAAGAATAGATCAAATTGAGCATCCTGTGTGAGCAATAAAACAACTAGTCTTATGGGTTGTGTACCTAAAATTTGCTGCAGAATTGCTGTGGCTAAGGCTTATCAAAGATCAGACTAGAAACGTAGGGAGAAAACAACGAAAAAAATATGAAAAACAGCAAGAAACGAGAAGAAACAGCTCATGGCAGCGAATTGATCGAAATTGTGCCGTACGGCACCAAAAACGGCGCAAGAACTCTGCCCGGCAGAGGAAGGCGCGAGAGTGTGTGCGGTGTTGCGGTGGTGTGCTACAGTAACGCGAGGCGTGGGATTTCTATGCCCGTGTGAGTGAATCCGGGCGCATCTAGGAGGTGGGCGTGCGGCAGCGTTTCTACGAGCTTTTGGTGCCCGGGAGCGGTCGGAGAGCAATCCGAGTGGCACAAGGAGCGGGCGCGCGGCCAGCAAAACGCGTTACAAAACGCGTGTTTGGTAAGCGCCCGGTGAAGTCCGAGTTAGGATAGGAATCGGGTGCGCGGCAGAGATTGGTCCAAAACATGTGCACGGCACAAATTCGATTGACTAGAAACAACACACGGTAGCACTTGATGAAATCGAGCAAGACTAGGAGTTCGAGTGCGAGTAGGCGATCCACGTCAGGTTTTTTAGGTAAACTCTACCACGGTAAAAATCAAACCTATCACAATACGAAACCAGAAAGAACACGAGTAGCTCAGATCCAACATTTTTTGTGGGATTTTTTATATAGATGCAAACAAAAAGAACTAGAGGAACCCTAACCCTCATAGATAAGAAACTAAAAATAGAAAAACAGGAACACAAATCAACAAGAAACAACAACTAGTAGCAGCTAATTGGTGTTGATCTAGGCTCTGGTAAATCTAAACCGAATATTTTTGTGGGGGTTTCTTCTGGATAGGAAATAAAAACAACTATACTAGGGATGAAATTTTCTCACCGAGTAAACCCGAGAATCTGATACCAAGATGAAATGGGGTGGCCCGATCTTATAAATGAGCTCTCTCGAATTTGGTGGATGTTTTGTGGATTTTCTGATAAATAGTGCTACATTGAGACCTCTCACTTGGATAACCCATGTTGCCAATGCAACAGCAATAATTCCTTGTGGATATTCTCAACTACACACTCATGCACACGTAATCAAAGATCGGGAGTGGCTATGTATCCCCTTATTCCCAGTCGAACAACAAGATATCACGCAACTTTGCAGGTAATACTTCAAGATGAATGCTTGACAGCAATACAATCTAGAGGCTAGGGTTTTTGGTTTAAACTTGTTCTAAGCCCTAATAGTGCAAATTACAAGCCTTATAAAGGATGCTGGACGTCCAATCTGCAGTTGGGGTCGTAAACAAACTAATCTCTAAGTTTCCTAAGTTGACAGAACTCTATTTGAAAACTAGCAGAAAATGACATGTGACTTGTTTTGATCACCACACCTTGTACCCGTCGAATCGGTACATGGGGCCAGATCCATTGGAAAGATCTTCAAATTTCCTATTCATATTGTGCTGATTTGCATTAATTGGAGTCAGTATGAAGAATCCATGATCTTTTCAAATTATGGACTTCTGCATGTCCGAACCGAATATCTTTTCCTTGATGGCTCCACTTCCTCCCTCGTGCTTGCTATCCTCTTCAACCAGCTCCATTGCTCCACCAATGCTTGTGTTATCAATAACCCCGCTAATAAATAAATGCATAGTATTATGTAGTATAACATTCTTATAAACACAAACATTATTTATTACTAGGAAAGAATTCACCTTATAATGAACATCAGTGAGGCTCAATATTTGCTTCCAGCTCAAACATGTACAAGCATCATGTACCCCTATTATATCCTCATCACTAAATAGTCCATGTGGTTCCATTTACCACATGTCCAGAATTATCTCTTCTTGGGAATGATTCTAGAATGAGCCAAGTAGCTTTGGTCACATCATGAACTTGTGAACTCCTTTCATATGGGTTTTGTTCACTCACATGGATGTGGTTGTTATCTCGTGTGAGTTCAAGTAATGGAGCTGACTATGTGGCTTTATGATTTGGCTTTACTTTCTCCTTGGAATTATATCCTTGGAGTAATACCATAAATCCCCATATAACTTTCTTACTTAGAAACTTGAATATCTTACCTAAGTTGTAATGTGGTTTATTATTTTCTCATTGTTATTCTTCCCCTTGTATGGATCATGGTTATATCTTATCATATCTTCCTACTTGAATCAAAATGATTCATAGACCACTCTTTGGTTTACAAACCCGGTTGTCTCACACATGTGGTGTAGACAACCATTTACTCCAAGCAAAGCTTCCTCTTGCATGGTTGTAAAATAATGTAAGTGTATTTTATGACATCAATTTTCCCTATGCATATAAGAAGAATTTTTTGATAAATTTGCAAGTCTTGCCCCCAAATTACTTTTCATATATAATTTGCTGAGATGTACTAGGTTATCTAACCTTTTGTTTTTTTATATGACATTCAATTGTTAGAGCATACAAAAGTGATTTGTTACCAAGGTTGAAAAACTTGTTATGAAACTACTTCTATGTAACACTAACACTGGGATATCACACTATTTCCACATGGATCACAAAGAATAGATTTTGATCTATGAGTTTCCAACTTCTCCGGGATAGATTGACTTAACACTTCTAGGCCAACCTAGTGAGTCTCTATGAAAATCTTCATGTCGTAGTTCCTTCTTTAATCTGGTTGCTTCTCTTGTAGAATGAATTTGACAAGATTAGGAAACTAGAACATAAAATGGTCTAGACAAAGAAATAAGATCTAGATTAACAGTTAGTTAAGGCTTTTATTCTCCTTCTATATACTTTTCATGTTATTTCCCATAATATATGTACTTATTTCCTATATGATTAGTTTTACTAAGCTTTCAACTCAAATCCTCTTATAAAGGTTGTATTTTGTTGTTATTCCATAAGTCGTATCTAAAGCTAATTTAGTTTTGAATGTTGGACTTGAATAGAAGTGTGGAGTGCTTATGGAACGATGTCTCATGACAGTAAGTTTATCAAATGGTCCCTTAATGTATTAAGATCTCATATGCTCGGTTGTATAAGATGAATGAGAAAATGAGCATATGAAGGTTATTGGGGTTTAATGATTTAAGTCATAGTTGTTAGTTGTTTTCTCCGAGTGTCATGTTATTACTTTATATTATCCTCGTTATTATTTTGAGATATGTACATATTTCATAAAATATTATAAGACAATTTGTCTCTTCAATATCATCTTCTCGGTTTATTCTTACATCATGTTCCATTTGTGTTATGTTTTAAAGATGTATCAAATGGAGATTGAACAATGTATTGGATTCCACTTGACATGTTCAGATAAGATGGATAACTTAATTTTTGGAAATGGGATCTCATGTATGATAAAAAGTCATATGGCTGGTTTGGATTCTATCTGAACAATGAGTTTGTTCTATAATGGAATTGTAATCAAAGTGTAGAGAATAAAGATAGGTCAATGTAACATTTTCATTTGACTCGACAAACGATTCAACTTTAAAAAATAGTTGTTTTTGAAGATCATATCTGAGTTTGACACACACTCGTTGATGACCTAGCTCTATCTCATCAATCAAAGAGAATCCTCGAACACTTTGTATTGCTTAATTTAACGCGAAAAATTTACCCGCATTTTTACATGCATGCTATCCAAATGCAGATATTATATTTAATCTGTCTAGGGGGTGACCTCAAAAATCCCCATGGTGAGGGTCCTGGGGTTTTGTAAGGGAGAAAAGGGCGTTGGTGGACTACTCGACTCGACGGGTTACTGCCCGCCGGATTTATTTTGATGGGATGGAAAGTATTGATTACAGGGGGTGTTGTTTACAAATTGAATCTAGCGCAGCTCTGAATCTAGGATTTCCTGTCCTGTTCGTGACCCCCTCTCGTTCTTTATATAGGTAGCAGGGTCTCAGGGGCCGTACACGAGATGGACTCGACTTTGAGTCGGTTATTATCCTTTCCTATTCTTGCTGTTTAAGTCTTTCCTTCCGCTTTGGACAGATCTCCGTCATGGGCCTTCGAGTAGTTACTTGTGGAGTCTGCCAGGGCACCCCTTAATGGGCCGCACCGGGTATCCCCATAGTGGAGGGTCTCTCGGGTACCCCCACCCCCCCCCCACGTCAGTAGCCCCCAAGTGCATGATGGAGTCAAATACTCGATCTAGGGACTCACCTTCAAGACAGATTGGTTCAAGTGCTTCTCCTGCAAACAGATTTTTGGGAGGATATGGCTAAACGGGTTTTATCTACTCGACTGGTCGAGGTCAATTAATCTCAGTCGGGATAATACACTGTTATCCTACTTAGGGTTCAAGTCCTCAGGCTCGATCCTGGAAAAACCTGGGGTAATTCGACTTGTGTTGTTGAAGTCTTACCGATTCGAATTCCAGTTGTCAATTGTTTTACCCAAAGCGTCTGTCGGGACATTCATCACACCTGTTTGCATGGAAAAGTACCACTTAGTGCAGAAGTGGTGCATCTCCCGTGCCATTGGAACTGATCTGCGGGTCTTACCTTCATACTATGAGTACGGCATCCAGAGTTCCCAACGCAGCTGTGCGATCTAAGAGAATAGAGTGCTTCGAGCACGATTCATTCAATTTGGTTCTTTGAGTGACAAGGGAGGGATCTTCAACTTATGTGCTTTCTCAAATGAAACTTTTCCTCGTGAAAAGGCTTTGCGAGACTCGAGTGAATTTTCTGACCACTCGAGTATTTTCCCGTTCGGGTGTTTTTCATCACTAGTGATGTAATACCCTGTTTTACTTACAGGGGACTACACATTTCCTGATGTGAACTTATCATATCAAAAGATAGCTTACACGAGTTGGGTTTGACCACTTTTTTACCGCTTAGTGCGCGATGATCTAGGGATTGTTAGTAAATGCCTAGATTCTTGCGTGTAGTGGGTGGCATAGAGGCGTAGCAGTTAGCCTCCCATGCCACGTGTAGGGCTGATCCATACCCGCAGAACATCAACGGTGGGGATGAACTTACCGTGCTATAAATACTATGGGGGGAGAAGGTTAAAAAAAATTCCCCTTCTCCTTCCTTGCGCCCACATGTCCTTCTTCCTCATCACGACACAGCCATTACCGTGCTAACATAGCGTCGCCAATCTCGCACTATGGTGCACACACGCAAGAATGGTGGTTCCTCGACGGCCAGCAGTGCAGAGAGTCGGCGGCGGAATGGCGGAAAATGCAGTAAATCCATCGGCACCACGAAACTGCTCACCGGCGTCGAACGTGAAGGGCTTCTCCAAACCAGTTCATGGAGGCGCCCGGGTTCGGCGGCTGGCCCCACCCTAGAAGCCAACGAGCGGGTGGCCTTTGTCGATCACGTCCCCAGGGGATTGTCTTTTCCCCTTCATCCATTCCTTCACACCCTCATGGCGGTGTATGGCGTGCAGCTGCACGACATCCCACAAAACTCGATGCAGCACATAGCGTGCTTCATCATGTTATGTGTGTGCTACCTTGGGGTTGCGTCGTACTGGGAGCTTTTCAAGTGCTTCTTCAACATCAAAGCCCAGCCAATCAGCAGTGACCCGCATGAGGTTGCACGATGCAACATTCAGATCAATCCAAAGTCTGGTTACTTCAAGATGGGTTTCGTCAACTCCGGCACCGGGTGGAGGAGTCGATGGTTCTATGTCAAGGACTCGCCCAATGCTGATGGCTCCCCTCTGGTGGACCTAGACATCCTAGTGGTGGCCAGGAGTTCATGGAAGAACCAGCTGTCTGTAGAAGAGATGGAGCAGACTGAAGATTTGGTGTCTCAGGTTGCCACTCTCAAGGCCAGTGGGCTCATTGGAACTCACCTGGTTGCGGTGTTTCTCAAGCATCGAGTGCAGCCATTCTAGGACAGGGTGATACCCATGTGGGCACACTCGAGTGCTGATTTGACTCACCGCCTGTGTCGTGAGGAGCTGTCAGGACCCGAGAGGTTCTAACATGGGGTTTTGGAGAAGAGGCAAGGAGGAGAGCCGGTGCTCAGATCTTGTACTAAAACAAGGTAAAGTAAGACAAGGTAAAGGAAAATGAAATTAGGTTTTTGATATATCTTGGACCTCCTCATCCCCCCCCCCCCTCATGCCTTTTATATCGAAAGGCAAACCAATGTTATTAAATGATTGCCCTCAGGCAGAATTCTAGGGTTTAAGAAGGATTACAACTCATAGAGTATGTCAAGACAATTAGGCTAATCCACCTGCTTTGATGATCTTCATGGTGTAAGGGTCCTGACAGTGATGCCCCCTTGAGACAAGTCTTCAAGGCTAGAAGAGTGGAAATGTTGATCTCATGAAAGAGGCATCCTCCCAGGTAGCTTCAGTTGGCAGTATGTTCTCCCAATGTATGAGTCATTGCAATGCTGTCGGGATGTTGGACTTCTTCCTGTCCAAGAGGCGATGCTGCAAAACAGCTTTGGGTGCTATCTTGATCTTTCCATAAGGAGTTACCAGTGGCAATGTAGCATTTGGGACAGCCTTAGGACCAATGTGTTTGTTCAGCTGATTAACATGAAAGACATTGTGGATTTGGCTTCCTTTAGGCAGTTGTAGCTCATAAGACACCTTGCCCACTTTCTTCATCACTCTAAAAGGGCCATACCATTTAGAAGTAAGTTTGAGGGAGTTTCTGAGTCCAAGAGTTGTTTCTCTATAGGGATGCATTTTGAGATAGACTATGTCTCCAAGCTCAAATTTTCTTTCTGTTTTGTTCATGTCAACATACTTCTTCATTCTATTTTTTGCTTGGGCCAGGTTCTATTGCAGTGTCTTGATCATGTGGTCCTTGGTGGCAAGAGTAATGTGGGCCTCTTGTGATGCCTCCACAGGTATGTTGATGTTGTTGACTAGTGGAGGAGGGTACTCATACAGAGCTTCAAAGGGTGGCATCTTGATTGATGTGTGGTAAGATGTATTGTACCGAAGTTCAGCTATTGGTAGCCATTCTTCCCATTTCTTTGGTTCCTGAAAGGCCATGCACCTCAGATACTGCTCCAAGCATTGGTTTACCCTTTCTGTTTGGCCATCAGACTCTGGATAGTGAGCAGACTGTAGTTGAGTGTTGTATCCAGTGAACTGAAGATTTCTTTCCAAAGAGTGCTTGTGAATATCATGTCCTTGTCACTGACAATACTGGAAGGAGGGCTATGCAATTTGATAATTGTCGTGGGATAATCACGGCAGATGTTACCTGGGGTAACTGATCTTGGGGCAAGTCGACACAGGTATTTGGGAGAGGGTTTAGCTCGAAGGAGGACATGGCGAAAGCAATCTAAGAACCGGAAAGCAACTCGCCGGCTCTTGATATGATTATACTGGATACTCGATAACAGGTGTTACAACTATGACTTGAATCTCCTTGAGGCTAAGCCTAGGGGTTGGTTTA
Organism: Alopecurus myosuroides; assembly: GCA_028641055.1. Classification (NCBI taxonomy): domain Eukaryota; kingdom Viridiplantae; phylum Streptophyta; class Magnoliopsida; order Poales; family Poaceae; genus Alopecurus; species Alopecurus myosuroides. The sequence continues at coordinate 114,967,916 of CM054062.1, read as the reverse complement.
TATAGCACTCATACCCCCCTTGGCTTGCCTTTACAAAGCGCCTCCTGAGTCCTACTCGAACTCTATACACAAACCCTAACTTTCCTTACCGCAACCCACAATCCGGGTCACGAACGTTACATGCCCTGGGCCTTCCAGAAGTTTCTTTGTCTTTAGCCGGATTTGGTCCAGCCGCCGTTTGGGCCGGGTCACACCTGGGAGTTGGGATACCGGGTTACTATCCCCTCATCAGTAGTCCCCAGGATAGCGCGGGCTTCACGGATTCATCCTCGGAGCGCTCGCTATTCCCTGAAAAAGATGTGAAATGCCCAAGCCTATGGGAACCGGGTTAAGTTGCTTTAACAGATGACCAGGCACAGCTCCATGTCTGTCATGTGATAGCTCGATCCTTCCTTGAATGCTTAACTGGCCTTTCCAACTTTAAACCCTAAAATGTCAGGGCCCTACTCGATAAAGATCCCTGATATCTCGGGGCAAGCTGCACTTCCCCCATCAACGGGATATTTTGCCTAATTCCGAATGCATATGCCGCCAGATCCGCACGGATAATTACTGTTCCGTAATTTCCGGCTTTCGGGCCGTAGGTGAGCTCACCACCTCCCTTATAAATATCAACCGATGGTAACCCTAAGCCATTCATCTCGTTTCATCATCCCTTTCCTCCACGCTCCCTCGCAATTTCTGCCACCGGGCTCGCACGCTCCAAGAAAGATAAGGCCACCACCGGCCGCACTCATCCTCGAGCTATCCAGCACCGCCATTAAGCATCGCTGTCACACTCGCGCCCCCTCATCGAGGGCCGTGACGTGACACTCAAGCCGCGCCACGCACCACCCTCACTTCGGACCTCAACTCCTTTGGTAAGCCTTTCTCAACCATTCAATCGAAACTCACAACCTTTTCAATCTGACCAAGATTGGATCTGGGTCAACCCGTAAGCTAATTTTCTGATATCATCAAATTGAACCGCTTCGATAGACCTTAGTTCCTTTAATCACCTGATGCGTAGTCGCAGCTCATCCCCGCGCCTTTATTGGCCATCCAACTTTGCATAAGATCGCTTGCAAGCTTTTCGATCTAGATCCATTCCACCTTGTTCTTTCCGCCTGTCGCATTAACACCCGGAAAATCCTCTTTTTCCAGCTAATCCCTCCACAATAAAGGTATGGGCAACCATCCATGTTCACCCAATTCACCTCAACGCGTAAGTAATTAACAATTTACTCAACCTCATCTGACACCCGGAAAATCTTCCGCATTTAACATCGCAGTGCATTATCCGGGTCTCATTTTAGCCTTCAACGTCTTGACGTCTCCGGACTCGAATGATTTGATGTTCCGAATCTTACTCCATACATTTCCTGTCCCTTGCAGGTCAACTCCATGGCTCCTAAAAGACAAGGAAAACACCCGGCTTCTGCAAAGGCCTCTCAAACCACTTCTGCCAACTGGGGTCGGTCTTCAACGACAAAGGCCAAGCTAGATGGGATGGCCGAGTTAGGAATCCTTCCTTCTCAAAAGGAAATACACTGGAGGGCTCCTGGCGATGAGACCCGTCCCACTCCCATCGAGAACGAGGTAATTTGTTTTACCGAGCATGTGACCCGGGGATTCCGTCCTCCGGGTCACCCTTTTTTCCGGGAAGTCTTGAGCCACTACGGCCTCCGGGTGTTCGACATAGGGCCTAACTCTATGCTGAACATCACCCACTTCATAGTTTTGTCCGAGTCGTACTTATGCACTCCACCAAACCTTGCTCTTTTTACCGAATTATTCCAATGCGAACCATGTTATGAGAGCGGTGACGGAACGCTTCTTACCTGCGGCGGGGTATCCATCCAGCGCCGCAAACACTCATTGATGCCACCTCTTAACCTGAACTCCAACGCCAAAAACTGGCAATTATCCTTCTTTTATTGCCACGACACTTCTCCGGGTGGTGAGAGGAAACTACCGGGTTATTCGGAGAGCCTTCTCGAGCCCTCCGAGTCTTTCAGTGCTTTTGCATCTGACCTTGATAGGGAAGCGATCCAGCCCCTTCTGGCCAAACTAGCAGCTCTCTCAGCCCACGGCCTTCTTGGGCTCAATCTAATAAAGACTTGGGTAGACTTCCGGGTTCAGCCCAACTCGATTCGCCCGAAGCTGTTACACGAATATTCGGGTCACGTCACAGATTCCCTCCGCTACTCCACCAAGAACTTCCCTGCCGGTAACACCAACAAGACCATCAAGGGCTTCCTGATGGAGAGACTAGATGTTATAAAGAACACTGCCGGGTTACCCCCGTTTACTCGGGAAAATCCCGCCCCAGCGGTAAGACCTGACTCCTTTTTCTTATTTCAGTACTTTCGTCCGTTATAGTCTCTAACCACCACTTGTGTTTATTTGTTCACAGGCTGACGATCCCTTCTGGAAAGTCGACAACCCTCCTCCTTCTCAAGACCCCGAAGAGGAAACCGAATCTGTTGATGATGATGAGGGTACTCTCCCATACCCTTTACACCTGCCCTTCATCTGTGTTATTTCTCTTATCTGATACTTACTCGGCTTTCAGGGTCGGGAGATGAAGAGGAGGAAGAAGAAAATGACCCGGAAGCCACCGAGTCTGACCAGGAGCCCCCAGTTGGAAACAAAAGGAAGGCTAGAGGGGTAGTTGAAAAGGTTCCCTTCTCTTCTATGTCTCGTGCGCCTTACTCCTTTGCTGCTATGCATGAACTTAACGAGCGATTATCACATTCACCCTTCTTGAAGGACCCTCTCCCGACTAAACGTAGGGTGACCCGGAATTCTCCGGGGGATGATCCCCTTAACCCGGGTATCTCCACTTCACCCACTCATCGAGCCAGTACCCCTCCAGCTCAACTTTCCCAATCTCCTCAACGTCATCCGTCTCCTAATCATCCACTTGCCGGGCAATTTCGCGTACCGCAGCCAGTGCTCTTACCAACGTCATCCGCCTCCAGCGGCGAGCTTCCCCCGGATTATGCCGTGAACACCGGGCAAACTACCTTTACTTGCATTTTCTCGTACCGGTTACCTTTCTTTTTCCGTATATTCCATTGATCAATGTCTCCCTTCTTTTCTTCAGCGCCACAGTTACGCTGAGCGACCCGGATATCCCTGAATCAGAAGAGCAGGGAGAAGAAAAGCCGAGTGATGACATGGACGTTGAGGTTGAGGACGAGGCCGAGGACGGAAATGGAGAAGATCCTTTTAAGGACCCAATTCCACCAAAGACTGCATCACCCCAGCCCTCTGAAGAAGTGGACGAAGACATCATTGTGGAGACCAAGTCGGGCTCTCCTATCCCGGACGTTCAAACAATCCGGGTTTCGACCCCCAAACCCGGAACAACTCCTCCACAAGAGGGCCAATCCTCCGGCCCTTCTCAACTTCGCCCTGAAGACATGACCTTTGCTCAAATGCTAGATGCCCTCCATACCTTGAAGGGCGACGAAGAAAACATACTAGATGCCTTAATAACCAAGCACGAGGTAATCCCGACTAATCATCAATTGTTTCCATACATAGTCCCCAAGTTCCGAGTAAATTACTAGGTAACTTGCTTGGAACTTTGTATAATGTTTCTGGCTGATCATTCTTCATGCTTCTTTACAGGACTATGTTTCACAGTTGGAGAAGAAGCTGGCCAAGTCCACCAAGCGTATTGAAAAAGAAACGGCCCTTCGTGAAGCTGCTGAGACTGAGGCTCGCAGGTGCCAAAAGATGACGAAAAAGTACAGGAAGAGAGCTCACAGGGCTAAGGACAAACTTACAACTCTTTCTGCTCAAATTGCTGATGTTCACCGTACTGCGACTGGTAAGATTTTTAAATTTCACCTTTTTACGACTCGGATTGAACAACTGCATTTGCTTGCCTACTATCTTTGCTCCTTTTGCCTTTTTTAGCAGGCCCACGTGATGCTGCCCCCGAAGAAGATGATGCTGCCAAGCTTAAAACCATCAAGAATACTCTTCGCCAACTTTGCGGCGGAGTTAGCTGGATACTTGATGAGTTGCGACTGCCGGATGTCAAGCCAGATAATATGAAGAGATTACTGGAATTCTGCTCCACGATCCCCGAGTGGATTTGGCACTGGAAACGGTCCTCCTGCCGATTTGGGGTAACCCGGGGGCTCGCATTGGCTAAAGCCTACGCCCCCAAGCTACAACTTGCCAAACTTATGAGTGGATTTCCGGAGTTCAACTTGGATGGGTCCAAGTTTTTGCCAAAGGACTTCAAGGCTATTCAGAAAGAAGTCCGCCATCCGGCTAGCGTTATTGCTGACAGCTTAGAGATTGATGAGATTCTCCCTGCTTATGATGCTAATGACAGGGTTGTCAAGGCGAACCGCCCCCAGCCGTTCGATATGCTTGCCCGTTGGAGGGAGGAGGCGCTCAAGATAAGGGACGAAGCTGCCAAGAAGGCCGCTGCCGACTCTGCTGCTGCAGCTTCGCAACCCGGAACTGCTACTAATCCGGGTGGCGCCGCCACCACCAGCGGCAACAAGGGCAAGGCCAAGATGGATCCTGCAGCTTGAAGTAATGAATGTCTCCTGTCATTCCATATGCATTAGTCGGCAAAGCGTCGTCAAAACAGCTTTATTACTTGTTTTAAGCGGAGCGCCTGTGCTCTTTTGACACTTTAAGGTTTTTGTAACACTTTTGCTTATACTCCCGATGCATTTGCGCCCCTTTGGGCTTTTGATGAATGTGTCTTTGCATTTGCTTGTTCTTGATATCCACTTGCTTTATTCTCGATACCTTATACTTTTTTTTTTATACTTTCCTTAGCAAGACCCGTCCACCGGGTGTCGTTGGCGTCTAGGGAACGGTTTTACACCTGAATCCCTAAGCTCCTGAGACCCGGATGCGTGGCTCGTTGTAATTTTATCGGATGGATGATGCTGTTTCTTCCTTAGAGCTCATAAGTCCCCAGTCCGGGTTTCCGCGTCTAGGACACATGATTGTTTTCTTTCAAGGAAACGAATCGCCTGTCGCTGAATGCCCAAGACTTCAGGACAGCTTTTTATGAGGTTTGAAGTTATGCTTGATAATCGTTGAGTTTCCGGCTGTCGGCCTTATACTCTGCATAACTTGTGGTTTAGATGACCCTTTCGACTATCTTGTACTATAAGCCGGCTTTCGCGTGGATACCATGTTGTTACATCAATACGAAAACGGGGTCAAGCAAGTCCCGTTTGGGTCTCATGACTGACGGTAATCGTAGGCGAACAAGTCATGCCACTTTGTTGCGAGTCACATCGAGCTTAAGTAAGAATAGCCGAGAAATTTGGACTTCTTTGTCCGGTTATAAGATTGTAGCCGCACTCGTTTTTTCGAGTAGCCGACCCCTATAACTCATTGGCATCAAGGCCGGGTCTTTTTTGAGTTTGCAGCTGTGCTTGTAGGAGCAACCAGCCCTCAAGACCTGAATATGCACACCGTATAAATAACAATTGCCTCTTTTCTTGATAATCCCCTTTTTATTTGATATGAGAAAATTAGGCCAGCAAGCCGCCTCATTAAAAACCCATCCAGTCCCCAAGGGTGCCCCGGATAGGAAAAGAGTGCGTCTGAAACCTGCTGCCTGTTACATCGTTTTCTGCTAAGTATAGTACGGACGTAGCTGAGCCACGTTCCATGGTCTATCTCTTTCTTGCATAGGTGCAGTAGTGTGGGCAGTATCGTTGACTGTAGCCGATTCTTCTCTTGCATCTATCAAGTAATATGACCCATTATGTAGACTCCGACTTACGATGAAAGGTCCTTCCCACGGTGGCGATAGTTTGTGCTTTCCATCGTTTGTCTGAACCAAGCGCAGGACCAAGTCTCCCTCCTGGAAGACCCGGCTTTTCACCCGCCGACTATGATATCTTCGCAAGTCCTGCTGATATATGGCTGATCTTTCCAAGGCTTGCTCCCTTTGTTCTTCTAACATATCCACGGCGTCTTGCCGGGTTTTCTCGTTCTCTACTTCCACATAAGCTGTCACTCTTGGTGAATCATGAATGATGTCGCTTGGTAATACCGCTTCTGCGCCGTAGACCATGAAGAAAGGTGTCATCTGGGTGGATCGGTTGGGTGTAGTGTTAATACCCCAGACCACGGAAGGAAGTTCTTCAACCCATGCCCCAGCGGCCCTGATACAGGGAACCCTCAGTCTTGGCTTCAATCCACGAAGTAGTTCTTGGTTCGCCCTCTCCACTTGCCCGTTGGCTTGCGGATGTGCTACTGATGCTACATCAAGCCTGATTCCATTGCTGCCACAAAATTTTTCCATCTCTCCAAGGGACATGTTGGTTCCATTGTCGGTAATTATGCTGTGGGGGTACCCGAACCGGTATATAATTCTTTTCAGGAATTTGACTGCTGTGGCCGCTTCGCAATTGGTGACCGGCATAACCTCCACCCATTTGGTAAACTTATCAACAGCAACTAAAAGGTGCGTCTTCTTGCAAGGTGACATATGGAAGGGGCCAACCATGTCCATACCCCAAACAGCGAATGGCCAAGTTAATGGAATGGTCCGTAACTCCATAGCCGGCACATGAGTTTGACGAGCGTACCTTTGACATCCGTCGCACCTTGCCACTATCCGTTCCGCGTCTGCTAGAGCTGTGAGCCAGAAGAACCCATGTCGATAGGCCTTGGCCACAAGAGACCTTGTGGACGCATGATGCCCGCAATCACCTTCATGGATCTCCTTAAGAATCTGTCGGCCTTCTTCTGGTGTCACACAGCGCAAAAAGACTCCTGCCGCACTTCTCTTGTACAACTCTCCATTGATAATAGCGTATCCTTTTGCCCGCCTCACGATTTGTCTTGCTAGTACCTCCTGTCCTGGTAGTTCGCCCCGTGATAAGTATGCCAGATATGGCTCCGTCCATTCGGGGACGCCGCGTATCGTAGCCACGAGCTCCACGTCCGGGTCTCGATTTGCTAATTCTTCTTCAGACTCGGATTTAACTGACGGCCGCCATAGCTCGTCCACGAAAACATTAGGTGGAACCGGCTCCCTGCGCGAGCCGAGTCTGGCGAGTGCGTCCGCCGCCTCGTTCTTTCTTCTGTCTATGTGCTCCACTTCATACCCGGAGAAACACCCGGCAACCCTATCAACCTCCCTGCGATATGCTGCCATAGTGGCGTCCTTCCTGTCCCAGGTTCCTGACACCTGCTGCACCACGAGATCCGAGTCTCCAAAGCATCGTATCCTTCTAATGTTCATCTCCTTGGCTACTTTCAAGCCATGCAACAGAGCCTCATACTCGGCCACGTTGTTTGAGCAATCAAAATGAATCTGTAGCACGTAACTTAGTTTATCCCCCTTTGGCGATGTCAGCACCACTCCGGCTCCTGACCCCTCGTACTGCTTTGATCCATCGAAGTGCATGGTCCATGACTCGGAACTTGGAACGGCGGTAACCATTCCAGTGTGCGTCCAGTCGTTAACGAAATCAACCAAGGCCTGGGACTTGATTGCCGATCTGGGCCCGTAAATGATATGATAATCTCCCATCTCTATTGCCCATTTGGCTATTCTGCCCGTTGCATCCGAGTTTCTGATGATATCCGACATTGGTATTGAACTAACCACTGTTATGGGATGTTCTTGGAAATATGGCTTCAACTTCCGGCTGGCCATAAAGACCCCAAACACCAATTTTTGCCAATGCGGGTAACGCTGCTTCGCTTCCGATAACACTTCACTGACATAGTAAACCGGCCTCTGGACCGGGTAACCTTTCCCATCTTCTTTGCGTTCCACGACAACCACTGCGCTGACGGCTCGGGGACCGGCTGCCAAGTATAATAACATAGGCTCTTTGGGACCCGGCGCCGCTAGTACTGGCGCTTCAGATAACTGCTTCTTTAGTGCTTCAAACGCCTCATCTGCCTCCTGATCCCATACGAACTTATCTGATTTCCGCAAAAGCCGGTACAAGGGTATTGCCTTTTCTCCAAGCCTGGATATGAACCGGCTCAGGGCTGCCACGCAGCCCGTGAGTTTTTGAACGTGCTTCAAATTTTCCGGTTTCTTCAAATTCTGTATGGCCTTGATTTTATCCGGGTTTGCCTCAATTCCTCTCTCGGAGACTATAAAGCCAAGTAACTTCCCGGCCGGGACTCCGAATACACACTTCGTTGGGTTAAGCTTCATCTGATACCTTCTCAAGTTTTTAAACGTTTCTTTTAAATCATCAATAAATGTTTCTGCCTTCCGGGTCTTAATAACCACATCATCCACATATGCGTGCACGTTACGCCCAATTTGATCCTCGAAGCACTTCTGAATACACCGCTGATAAGTTGCGCCCGCATTTTTCAATCCAAACGTCATGGTTTTGTAGCAGAAGGCCCCAAAAGGGGTTATAAATGAGGTTTTTTCCCAATCCTCCCTTTTGAGTTTAATCTGGTGGTATCCCGAATATGCGTCCAAGAAACATAGCAAGTCGCTTCCGGCTACCGCGTCTATGATTTGGTCTATCCTTGGCAGCGCGAACGGATCCTTTGGGCAATGCTTGTTGAGGCTCGTGAAATCGATGCACATCCTCCATTCATTTGTCTTTTTCATCACTAGAACCGGATTCGCTAACCAGTCCGGGTGAAATACTTCCATGATAAAGCCTGCGGTTAATAGTCGTGCGATTTCCTCACCTATAGCTCTTCTCCTTTCCTCATTCATTTTTCTCATACCTTGCTTCACAGGCCTGGCCTTGGGATCCACATGCAAACTGTGCTCTGCCAACTCGGTGGGGATACCCGGCATGTCGCTGGGTGTCCAGGCGAACACATCCGCATTTGAGCGTATAAAATCCACTAGGGCCTTTTCTTGCGCGTCTTCCAAATTGGACCCTATAGTGAACTGCTTGGTGGGGTCTCCTTCCATAAAATCTACTTTCTTGGTATCTTGAGCCGCCTTAAACTTTACTCTTTCGTCTTCAGCGTCTGGTCTTCTCAATGCTGTTCCATCATCCGGATCCACCTGAGACCGGTAATACTGAAGTTCTTCCTTCCTGCAGGCTTGTTCAGCCATTACTGAATCTCCCTCATCGCATTCGGCTGCTATGTCCCGGTTTCCATGGATAGTGATGGTCTGCTTAGGGCCTGGAATCTTTAGCTGCAGATATACATAGCACGGCCTAGCCATGAATTTAGCGTAAGCCGGCCTTCCGAACAACGCGTGGTAGGGGCTATGCAACTTGACTACTTCAAACGTGAGCCACTCCACCCGATAGTTATCCACCGATTCTCCAAAGGCTACTTCCAATGCGATTTTTCCTTCGGGGCGTGCTGAATGACCCGGTACGATCCCATGGAACACCGTCGAACTTTTTTGTAGCTGGGACTCCTTGAGGTTCATGCGCAAGAAGGTTTCCCAATATAAGATGTTGATGCTGCTCCCTCCGTCCATCAATACCTTTCTCAATTCATAACCATTGACCTGTGGCGAAACCACTAACGCCAAAGTTCCGGGGTGCTCTACTCCTTCTGGATGATCTCTCCTGCTCCACGTTACCTCTTGCTCTGCCCATCTCAAGTATCCCGGAGGGCTCGAGAAGGCTGGATTCGCTGTTTGTTTCAACGCCCTTTTGTCCCTGCTGGAAATCCCTGTAACATGCACATGATATTGTCCTTTCAAATTGAGCGTACGTACCATGCCGATGAAGATACTGATTTGGCCGATTGACACCATGGATCCGGATTCGAAGTGATCCGGCTCCAACTCCCATCCGGAATTGTCCACTATCTTTTCTCCTTCGTCATTGGAGTAGATCTCGCCGATGACAAAGTTCTTCATGTTCTTCCGAGCTTCTCCCGTGATGTAAACACCTTTGGACGCAGGCCCCACGGTGGGCGCCAACTGTCGTGGGATAATCACGGCAGATGTTACCTGGGGTAACTGATCTTGGGGCAAGTCGACACAGGTATTTGGGAGAGGGTTTAGCTCGAAGGAGGACATGGCGAAAGCAATCTAAGAACCGGAAAGCAACTCGCCGGCTCTTGATATGATTATACTGGATACTCGATAACAGGTGTTACAACTATGACTTGAATCTCCTTGAGGCTAAGCCTAGGGGTTGGTTTATATAGCACTCATACCCCCCTTGGCTTGCCTTTACAAAGCGCCTCCTGAGTCCTACTCGAACTCTATACACAAACCCTAACTTTCCTTACCGCAACCCACAATCCGGGTCACGAACGTTACATGCCCTGGGCCTTCCAGAAGTTTCTTTGTCTTTAGCCGGATTTGGTCCAGCCGCCGTTTGGGCCGGGTCACACCTGGGAGTTGGGATACCGGGTTACTATCCCCTCATCAATAATGTTGTCCATCAGAAGATTTGCCATTTTGATCACTATATAGGGATGTGCCAGAGGTATGGAATGTGCATATTTTGTGAGCCTGTCAACAACCACTAATATGACATTCTTTCCTTTGATTTGGGTAGGCCTCCCACAAAGTCTAGACTAATATCAGACCACTTCTTCTTGGGTATGTCCAGGGGACTGAGTAGCCCAGGATATTGTACCTTTTCATGTTTACTGATCTGGCACATAGGGCACTCTTGGATAGCATTAGTTGTGAATTTCTTGAAGTGTGGCCAGTAAAACACTTGCTGCATTTTGTGGGGTGTGACTCTATTTCCAGAATGGCCTCCCATTGGTTATGAGTGGAAGGAATGGAATAGTTTAGACCTGAGGTTAGTGTTTTCTCCAATGTAAATTCTCCCTTTGTATCTCAGTATACCAGACTGTAGTGAGAATCTAGGATTGCTTTGTGGATCCAGTGCCAGTTCTTGTAAGAGTTTGCTACAATTTTTATCAGACTGATAGGATGTTGTCACTTCCTGTAGCCATAGAGGGACTACTACTGACACTGCCTGGCAAGAGTCTTCCTCTACAAATTTCCTGGAAAGTGCATCTGATGCTGCATTCTCTTTGCCCTTTTGTATTCAATGGTGTAACCAAACTCTAGAAGTTTTAACATCAACTTGTGTTGGATTCCTTCCACTAATCTCTGACTTCCCAGGTATTTCGAACTTTGCTGGTCAGTTTTGATGATAACATGGTTGCCCAAGAAGTAGTGTCTCTGCTGTTTTTGTGCCCAAAGGATGGCAAGTGCTTCTTTTTCATAAATGGACTGACTTTGTGCTCTGGGGCCCAAACATTTGCTAAAGAAGGCCGGTGGTTTGTGGTTCTGCATCAATACTCCCCCTATGCCATTTTGGCATTCGTCAGCTTCCAGAATGAAGGGTTGTGAAAACATCTGGCAAGCCCAGAAGTGGGGGTGTTGTCATGACAATTTTCAATTTCTGGAAGGCTTGCTGCTGAGGAGCTTCCCACTAAAAATTGTCCTTTTTAAGGGCAGCATATAGGGGCTGGCAAATTTTTGAGTAATCTCTGATAAACCTTCTATAATATCCAGTCAGACCAAGGAATCCTCTTAGCTTTTTAATAGTTACAGGCACTGGCTATTCGGTAATGGATTCTAGCTTGGTTGGGTCAGTAGCCACCCCCTTAGTTGAGATGATGTGACCTAGATATTCCACTTGTTGTTGCCCAAATGTGCATTTGGATAGTTTGGCTTTAAGGGCATTATTTCTGAGTGTTTGCAAGACTATCTTGAGGTGCTGCACATGGTCCTGCAGTTTCTTGCTGTATACCAATATATGATCAAAGAAAACCAAGAAAAATTTCCTTAGATATTGGGCAAACACTGAGTTCATCAAGTCCTAGAATGTATCTGGGGTATTGCTCAGCCCAAATGGCATAACCATGTACTCATAGTGGCCCATGTGTATGGAAACGACAGTTTTTTCCACATCTTCTGGCTGCATCCTTATGTGATGATACCCTGACCTTAATTCAAGCTTGGAGAATATTGTTGCACCAAACAATTCATCCAACAAGTCTTGTATGACAGGAATGGGAAACATGTTCTTGATTCTCATGTCATTCAGACACCTGAAATCTACACATAGCCTCCATGATTGGTCCTTTTTCTTAACAAGAATAATTGGGGATGAATAAGGACTGGAGCTTGGCCTAATCTCTTTGTTCTTGAGCATTTGGTGTACTACATCCGATCCCATATAAGCGTCGGTCATTTACCCAAGCCCAGGCAAAAATTTGACTAGCTCCACGACACTTATATCGGATCGGAGGGAGTATAAGATTTTCCACAGTTGTTTTCTATTTAGGGGACATTCTATAAGGCCTAAGATTGGGTGGTTTAGCACCTGGTAACAGAGGAATTCTATGGTCAGCATTCCTATGTGGGGGTAGTAGGTTCTTGGAAAATATCCTGAAACTGGTGTAGCATGTCCCCAATATTATCTGGCAATGGAGGTAGTTGTTGCTGTTGTTGGCCTTCCATGTTCTCACTGGGAGTGTATAATACGTACCCTGTAGCACCCTATTCTAACAGTTGAGTGCATTCCTCAACTGAAATTAGTAGTTTCTGTGTAGGCATCAAATGGTCACGAAAGATATGTTGTTATCCCCCAATGTCCATAGCCGGTGTTCTTGCAATAAATTCAAATGTGACAGGGTTGTAGTTCTTAAACCAATTCACTCCCAGTATCACTTTTGATCCTTGCAGGCTGAGGATCCTAAAGTTAGAGCATAATTGTTTCCCCTGTATAGTAAATTTGCAATTGAGGGCAATTGATTCAGATAGTAATTCACCACCTCCTGCTACTGTTAATTTTCTGGTCTTAGGAGGTGTGATGGCAATGTTATTTGCCATGGCAAACTTCAAATTCATGAAGGTATTTGTACCTCATGTATCTTTGTGAGAAATGGCTCTAGTGTGCTTGAAAGCCAGAGAGTAATATTGTGGAATCACTAGGTGCACCATTGTAAGCTTCAGCAGAGATCTTATATTTACTAATTGGAGGCACCGTAAAAGCTCTCACGTTAATCCTCGGTAAAAACGAAATATGGTTCGTCCGATCAACATTAAACCCATTCTAAACCATTGGATAATAATGGATCTAAAACTCAAGCCCACACCTCTCCGCACATATTTTCTCGCGTTTCTTGGTTGTTGCATACGCCCTAGCATCATGCAGATGTGGCACTTCCGCAATTTTTAGGCAGCCTGGGTGTTAGGGTTTGTAAAGCCATATAAGTAAGGCCCTTCCTCGGACTTCTATCCATGGATTCCACCAAACGTCGCGGTCTCCAGGTTGGGAGGATTTCGTCCATCGGCAAGATTGCCGTAGATTGCTGTCCCAAAAGCATGGAGGCGTTGATCCAACCGCAATAACATCGATTGGGTAGATGGTAGATTGAACTGTTGCAGCAGTGTCTTCAATTGCTGCCATGGATGCTGCCTGCTTATGCTTATGACGTGGGATGATGGTGGTGCTTTAGCCCCAAACCATCCCAGCCCCTTCCAATCTCAGGTTTAGGTTCGTTCTTCATCAATCGTAATTTTTTGTATTCTAATTTGTATGACACTTGAAGATGAACAGATGGAATTACTGGACGTATACTGTTAATGGACCTGTATCTTGATGTTTGGATTTTTTTTGTTTACTAGCTTGTGAGAAGAATTGAGCGTCATGTTCCCTTATTCTGCAGATCTGGGTAAGCACTTGGACTGTTCTTATCTCTGAGTAATTAATGTATGAAATATGGGTGGCAAGCAATGTCTAATCTCTTAGTTTGTAACCGGCCAGACTGATGTTCTATCCAATCTGTCATGCTTACCTGAGAATGGAGTAATATTTTCTATCAATCGGGCTGGTGGCTTATTCAAGTCTTAGGGATTGGGTGTTGATTAAATTGAACACCTCATCCTTGAACAAAAATATTCAACGTACTAATTCTTTTTACATTACTACTAACTGTTTATACTATAAATGCCAACAGTGTCAGCTAATCTTTGTTTTATTGCTTCACTAATGAAATTTACCACGATTAAAACAGATGGCAGGTAAAGTACTTAGAGATTTCTGAACCAGCTAAACGTCTAAGAAAATGAAAGTTAACAAAAATTGTATTCCCTTGAATCTTTATTTCTAGAATTACTAGTATGCTACTAGAGTCGATGATCTTATTAACATTCTGCTGAATACCTTAATGATATACTAATTTATCCCACTGTACATATACGTTCTGCTGCAGGATTAAAAAGGGGTCGATATATCTAAAATACACTTACTATATGATGTAGGTTTTCCATCATTCCAGAAATACCAATGTTGTCATATGTATAGTAAATAAGTCAGGTAATGAACAGTCTATTTATAGTCTTTTTCCATGAGCTACTTTTAGTTTATTTCCCCATGCTATCGGCGTGTTTCTTAAACTGCGTCAAATTTCCACAATTATACTCATAGTGAGAAGTTAGATCTTTGACTGTTTTTCTTATTTTAAAATGAGTAAGCTTTGACTCATCGTCACAAGGAGTAATGCTCATATGAAAGTACGGATATTTTCTGATGTACAATGAATTAATATTTTTACTGAAGCTTCGCTTTTAGTTTTTTTTTGTGCAATTTACCCAACCGTACAAATGCACTAAATGATGCTCATACGGTTGTAGCTCTGATTGATGGTAACCAGAACTCATGGAGCGTTGTAGGATTTTGCAAGTAAAGATGCCATGTCATCCCATCGTTCATATGGAGTATTTCGTGTGGGAGTAACAGCGATGCATGTTCTGTGTTCTTATGTGCTCATTGTTAGGCTACAAGGGAATGCCCTTTTTGACAAATTAATGATTGCCTTGCCCCTGATGGAAAATACATGGAAAAAATTATGCTTGAATATACTCATGTTTAGTTCTGGAATAGAGTTAACATGAACCCACTGGCTATTAATCTCACTACGTTTGGTCATAGTGGACAACCTTTTCCAGATCAAGTATCAAAGTATTTACAACGTGTTCTAAAGCAAGTCCTTGCAGAAAGGAAGAACTGGAAGCATGTTTTCCTTCACCAATATTGACATCTCTTCGTAATTATTGGATCTTTCCTGGGGTTATGAAAAAATTAGTTGGCCTAATTTGAAGGATCAATATTCATGCTTACTTTTTATATCTTATTAGATAAATGAATTTCTTGAAGACGAGTCCCACACTTGGATCTTGGCGACAATGTAATTAGCTAGCAATATTTCGTTCGAATACTCTGGCTTGGTTGATTTGTGTGTGTGTGTGTGTGCGCGCGCGCGTCCTTACTAAATATCCTTGCAGGCAACTCTGAGAGAAATGTAAGAATGTGAAGAAAATCTGGGACATATCCTCTGCATGCATGTTTCTCTCCTTAGTGGCATCAACATGATCTGAAGGAAATATGACATTCTCTTCTGAATTTAGATACTGCAAATGAGTTGTTGGGGACTGCTCTGCTCTGGGTGTGGTGGTCAGTTGGAAACAAAGTAAACTTGGCGATGCTTATTCACGAAGTTCTGCTCCAGGTCCGTAGTCATGTGTATGAATTTGATCTGTTTTTATGGCCGAAGCCAACTGAAGTCCTTGAAGCTAACCAGGCTTGGAGACCCTCTACTTATTTTTTTTAGGAAAACAAAAATACTCTGCTGCATAACAAAGACCTTCTACTGGTGGTGGATGACTAGGGCAAATGCAGCATTACCTGAAGTTGAGTGGCGCCTTAAAATTGATCTATGTTAGGTCGTTGTCCTGTCTTCCGGAACGACAACTGCGAAAAATGGATCGGCTAGAGCCCATGACAACACAGTATGCTGTGTCCCTTCCGTTCCCGCTAGCTCGACCTTCCCGAAGCCTCATGGACAAGGGAGACAATAAAGTTGGGGTTTGTTTGAGATTCAATCCGTTCTTTTCCCAATCCTTTTCTTCTTCACCCATGTAATCTCCTAATATTTCAGGTTTTAATGATAGCGCAGGAATCTAGCATATGCTTTTACGTTAATTAACGAATCAATCTCACGATGGTTGGTGCCGCACTGCAGTGGAAGAGGTGTTGTACACAGTTACGGCAGTTTGAAAAAGACCAGGCGATGTCGTTGCTCTTTATTATATATGCACTGCTCTTGACTCGATCAAATCCTAGCCAATGGTGAACTGCATAGCCTACGGCAATATCGAGGATTTTCAGAATCATAAAGTCAGGTTGCGGCAAGCATGGAGTGAATTGCACAGGTTTGTTAATTACATGTAATGGCAAAAGACCTTCCGATTAACAATGTTTAAATATAAGAGTGAACATGTATTTGATGCTTTTCTGCATTTAACTATGGGCCCTGAAGTGAGTTTTTCAATCGATAGGTATTTTACGGTGGACAAATGTAAGAACAAGTCACATAACTAGCATACAGAGTTAATATGAAGAATTCCATTTTCTGCTGATTGTGTGATCATCACTAGATCATAAGTGATGATTACAAGATGATCAAAATTCCATTTTCTCCTGATTGTCTCAAAAAGTGTATTTGTTACTTTGATTATTCTAATTGAAATCTTACAAAGGCCGGATGTGGATATTTTCGCTTATATCCTCTTGAATATGAAAAGGCATGATAACCTTGCAAACCATGAATCAACACCAACAAGAACCAAGCCTTTCAATCCCAAAAAAGTTGGGGTAGGCTCTTGCAAACCATGAATAGCAAGGAAAAAAAGCCCATCCAACAAATTACTAGCCCATGCATGTGCACACGGTTAATGACTACTGTGATATAGTTTGTCTTTAGGTTTTGGAGGTAGTACATCAGTTTCCTCTACAGCTTGGAGCAGTTGAGTTTCCGTGATATTCTCTGCATCATCACTAGACTCTTCTTCTGTATTGCCTTTCATTTCCATGGCATTTATAGCTCTTTGCATTTGCTTGCACTTATGCCCAAATGACCAATTTTCCAGGCAATACCAGCACTTTCTTGGCTCCCTTGGTCTATCTGCAGTAATTCTGGCTCTAGCTTCTCTGACTGGGGCATTGCGTGTCTGAAATCCCATAGGCACTTGTGGAGCTTGTATCTTGCGAGTAGTTGATAGATAGGAATTTTCATACTGTCGAGCATACCAGTAAGTGGACAACAGTGTTTCACGTTTCTGACATTGCACCATGTGTTTAATATTATCCTTAAGACCCCCAATGAATCTTTCCACGAAGAAGCTTGTTGTGAGATAGGGCATGATGCTCGTGATGGCAACCGTGGAAACCCCAATAGGAGGGTGTGATGAGTAAGCGGCAAGAATTTCCCTCAGTTAAGAACCAGGATTATCAATCCAGTAGGAGGAAGAGGATCTCAGGAAGGTTGATGCCACTAACGGTGGTACTGGCGCTTCACCGGTGTCAGCAACAACGTCGAACCTGCACACAACACAACCAAAATACTTTGTCCCAACGGTAAAGTGAGGTTGTCAATATCGTCGGTCTTGCTGAAAACAAAGATTAGACGTATAGTGTGGAAAATGATTTTTTTTTATAAAGGGAAGTATATTAATATAGCGGAGATACAAATTGCACCCGGCCTCTGCAACAACGCAATAACCATAGTCATTACGGATGAACACAGCCGAAAGACAATAAAAAGAAGAAATAAAAAAGAAAAGTCCCGGTACAGAGTTACAGTCCTCGCGGTATCCGCACAACCACCACCTAAACAACAGCTGATGTCCATCTCTTCAAAAACAACGTCTCCAAGAAGCACGGTGCTAGACACAACCAATTAAGGCCAGACCTTGGGTTTTCACCCTGAAGATAATCCTTACTCTCAAAACAACGGCTCCAGTAGGTTCATAGGTGTGCTTGCAGTAAGTAAAGAAAACAGTAAATAGTTGTGGTTTGTTTAACAGTATGGAAAAGGGACCGGGGTTCATAGGTTCACTAGTGGTGTTTCTCCATAGAAGATAGCACGTTGGGTGAACAAATTACAGCTGGGGAATTGACAAATAGAGGTTGCACCGTAGTGCACAATATAACATGATGATTACTATGATATTTAGTGCGGGCATTACAACAATATACATAGACCGACATCCATCTGCATCTACGACTAATAATCCACCCTCGGGTTATCATCCAAACCCCCTTAGGTATTAAGTTGCAAGCAACAGATAACTGCATCAAACAAAGTGTGTAATGTAAGCAATGATTATGCACGCGGGCACTCTCACCGTTGTTTTCTCCCTAATGGCAACATCACATCCCCCTTCACGTTTCTGTCACTCGAGCAAGGTGGTGAGGAGGCATTAACCCACTATCGAGCATAAATACTCCCTATTGGAGTCACTAGCAACTACTTGGCCAGAGAAACCACTAGCAACGGAAAGCATGCAAGATCACAAATAGCATATGAAAATAAAGAATATATTCTACTTGGTATAAGGTCAATATTCATCGGATCCCAGCAAACACAGCATATAGAATTACATAAGATCAATCTCGATCATGACAGGCAGCTCACGAGATCTAAACATGGAGGCATATGAGGAGAAGACAACCATCTAGCTACATCTACGAACCCGTAGTCCAAGGATGAACTACTCCAGAGGCATGCATGGTGATGTAGAAGCCTCTGGTGATGGTTTCCTCTCCGGTAGGGTGCCGGAAACAGCTTCAGAACCCCCTGATCTAGGGTTGACAGTGACGGCGGCTGCGCAACTTTTCGGGGATTTTCTATCAAGTGCTTAGGGTTTTCCATCCGGGGGATTAAATAGGCGAAAGGGCAAAGGCGGTGGAACTCCCGGGGCCCCACACCTATTGGTGGCGTGGCCAGGGGCACCCGCGCCACCCTATGGTGTGGCCCCTCTATTGCCCCTCTTCGACTCCTATTCGGTCTTCTGGATGCTTCCGGGGAAAATAGGACTTCCGGGCTTCGAACTTTCCAATTCCGAGAATATTTCCAGAACGACTTTTCTGAAACTAAAAACAGCAAAAAATAGGGAACTGGCTCTGTGGCATCTTGTCAATAGGTTGTCCAAAAAATCGATAAAAATGACATAAAGAAGGGAGAAAACATGTAGCAATCGACATAATATGATCATGGAGCATCAGAAATTATAGATACGTTGGAGACGTATCAGGGCCACCCCCTGCTCCCACTCCTCCTCAAGGGGACCTGCTTTGAGTGCTGCGTTGACTCCTCCCACTCAGGTAGGGAACGATTCGGGTGCTGCTACTGATGCGCAGGCTCCTACTATTTCGAGTTATTCACGGGGCACTCGAGACAAGGGAATCGTGCAAGAGGGTGTCCAGGAGCGCACGGCCGTCCCCGAGGCTGATACAGCGCCTTCGGGTCTAGGAGTTTGGACTGTCAACCTGAGGGATGTAGATACCTTGGCTCTCGAGTTTCAGGTTAGAAACCACGTGAGTTTATTTCCTTTTACTTATTCATCTGCAAACTTTGTTTGTTATCTCGGGTGCGAACAACTCTCCTGATGGGAGTAGCCCCTGTGTGTGAAGCAGTATAATGCTGCTGAACACTCGAGGAGATACTAATCGAGTCTTAAGGATATCCTTCTCTCTTCTTTAGGCACATGGGTCTTCTAGTTCAGCTGATCCATCGGCCTCAATTCCTTCGACTTCTTCTGCAACAAACTTAGTGCATTTACTGAGCGCTAAGCTTTTAAGCAAGGAAGAGGAACTTAAAACCTTGAGGGACCAACTTGATGCTTCAAATCACAAAGAGCAAGTTGCTCAGATCGTGAGGATTTTCTCCTAGCCGAACTGGCTACAATAACAACTGACTTAGCATGTAAGTTTTTAGGTATCTCCTTCTAGCTTGTCCCGAGTGATCTTTTGCTTCATATTATCTGGTTAAAAAATTCTCATGTAGGTGTTCAAGAAAATGTTGCCAAAGAAACTCGATATATTGAGCAGGAGTGCCTAAAACTTTCTGCTTATAGCATATCATCTTTCTGGGTGATGCTCAAAAGTATCAAGTGCTCCTGACTCTGAGGACTCGGGTCCATTAGTTTGGTGGGGTAATTGGCTCTTGTCATGCTTCTTTCTGCAACATTTGGGGAACTCTTTTCCCGATGAACAAGCTACCCGAAGGTCTTTTCAACCTGATGCGGAAGTTGAGCAGTTTTGACCATACCAAGGCACTCGTCTGTCGTCAGCTTGTTCGGGGAGCCAAGATTGCACTTGATGTTGCTAAGACTCACTATCCATAGATGAATTTGCTGAATATTGGCAGGGGTCCTCATGCTCCTTGTGGCCGTCAACGTGTTAATATAACTGCTCGCTATGAGGCAACTACACCCGTAGTGGTCGCACCCATGCGTTTGGGTGAAGAAGAGACTGATATCCAACTGGAGGGTGGATGGGCTCCATAGTTCTAGATATTAGTTACCTCTGTTGTATCTATAAATAATGTTGTAACTATATGTGATGTATATCAATGAAGTCCCAAATTTTCTGATTGAGTACACGTATCTTCTCTTTCTCTTGAGTAATTTTTTCTATGTGAAGTTTCTGATGTGATCTTGCTTCTGATTTAAGAAAAATGTTGTGCATCCCTCGAGTGTTTCGGGTGCTATTTTTTGTTTGATCTTTTTGATGCACAACCCCCGAGTGTTTCGAGAACGACTGCGGCTGGGAGTCATCCCAAAATTTCTATTTGAAATTTTTTCTACGCAGCCCCCGAGTGCTTCGAGTGCGGCTGCGGCTGGGAGTCACCCCAAAATTTATGTTTTAACTTTTAGTTGGGCAGCCCGGAGTGCTTCGAGTGCGGCTGCGGTTAGGAGTCACCCCAAAATTTCTGTTTGAACTTTTTGCTGCGCAGCACCTGAGTATTTTGAGTGCGACTACGGCTCGGGGTCACCCCAAAATTTATGTTTGAAATTTTTGCCGCGCCACCCCCGAGTGTTTCGAGTGCAACTGCGGCTGGGAGTCACCACAAAATTTTTGTTTCAACTTTTTGCCACGCAGCCCCCGAGTGCTTCGAGTGCGGTTGCAGCTAGGAGTCACCCCAAAATTTATGTTTGAACTTTTTGTTGCACAGCCCCAGAGTGTTTCGAGTGCGACTACGGTTGGGAGTCATCCCAATATTTCTATTTGAACTTTTTGCTGCATAGACCCCGAGTGTTTCGAGTGTGACTGTGGCTGGGAGATACCCCAAAATTTATGTTTGAACTTTTAGCTGCACAGACCCCGAGTATCTTGAGTGCGACTACGGCTGGGAGTCACCCCAAAATTTCTGTTTGAACTTTTTGTTGTGCAACCCCCGAGTATAGTTATGCTCGTAGCTTGTGCTCGGGTAAGGCTGCAATTGACTTGTGATTATAACTGTAAAACATACAAAAGAAAATCCTCACAGCAGAGGGGTAATATTGTTTGATTCGTTCGATCTGAATACATAAATGGCTAGAATAGTCTCATTCTAATTATACTGAATTATAAACTAAGCGTAAAAAAGACGTAGTTGAGAGACGTTCCATGGATTCTTGTAGAAGTTCCCAGTCTTTTGTCCTTGAGCTTGTATGCGTTGTTTTTTAGTACTTCTCCCATCACGTAGGGCCCTTTCCATGGTGATGTCAGCTTGTCGTGACTCTCTTGCTTTAGCCGTAGCACCATATCACCTACATTGAATATTCTTCTATGCACTCGACAGGCATGATAGTTGTGCAATACTTGTTGGTATAAGGTTGTGCATGCGAGTGCTTTATCCTGAGCCTCCTATGCCAGATCGAGTGCATCCTTTAGTTCTTGGTTCGAGTTCTCTTTATTGTAAGCTGCAACTTGAGGCGCAATGTGCCATACCCTCTGCTGGTAGTACTGCATCATCCATACAAAATAAAGAATGGAGTGTACCCTGTGGGTCTTCCTGGTATTGTTCGCAAGCTCCAACGTACTGGAGATAATTCCCGTGACCATGCTCTAGCTGCACGTCAAAGTGGTGTGAGTAGCGCTTCTTTAATCCTGCTGTAATTAACCCGTTTGATCGGCCAACCTGCCCATTGGTTTGCGGGTGTGCGACTGATGCGTAGGTGAGATTCATCCCTAGCTCTCTGCAATAATCCTGGAACTCTTCTGATGTGGAGTTTGTTCCATTATTCGTGATGATGTTGTGCGGTGCCCCAAATCTGTGTACGATAGATCTGATGAATTTTACTCCATTATGCATCATGCAATGTTACTGGTATAGCTTTGGTCCATTTGGTGAATTTTTCAACTGCTACGAGAAGCCGAGTGTGTCCGACGTTGGATAATCGACTAAGCGGCCCGACCATGTCGAGTCCCCATTGTGAGAAAGGCCACACGAGTGGTATCATATGTAATTCTGTTACTGGTACGTTTGGGCGTGTTGCGAACATCTGGCATGCCTCGCATCACCGTAGAATTTCCTTGGCGTCATACTGTACTGTTGGCCAGTAGAATCCGGCTCGAAAATCTTTGCGGACGAGGTTTTTGCTCCCTACGTGATGTCCACAAGTTCCTGGGTGTATATCTAAGAGTATATCTCTTCACTCCTCTGGGGTGACACACCTCTGCTATATGTATGATATGTTGCGTTTGTGAAGTCGTCCATCATGAATTGTAGACGCCTTGGCTCTACGCTTCACCTGGCACACTTCTGCTTGATCCTCCGGGAATTCGTTTTGAGTCATGTAATCTATCAATGGCTGCATCCAGGTGGTTTCCACTTGATTAACCTGCTCCACTGTATCAATGGGTGTTCATTCTTCTTCTTATTCTAACTGTTCTGTCTCGTTTGCCTCCAAGACCTCAGCTATTTCTGTAGCTAGCACATTTCTTTTTATTAAGGGTTGATCAATATCCTCATAAAAAACGCCGGGTGGTATCCGTGCACAAGTAGATCCGATGTTTGCTAAAGCATTCTCTTCTGAAATTGCTTCCTCTACCAATATGATGCAGTTCACATCAGTCGAATTCGCATTCGAGTTTGTTGTATAGATCTCTGTATGTTGCCATGTTTTCTGTTGGCGCATCACACTCCTTCATGGTTTGCTGTACTATGAGATCCGAGTCGCCGCAGATGACGAGTCGAGTTGCTCCGCATGATTTAGCCATTTTCATCCCATGGATGATGTAACATCCCTGATTTTTGGAAAATGCAAAAATCACAAAAATTTGAAACTTTTTGTTTTCATGTTTAGTAAGTCACCAAAAACCAAATGAGATGAAAGAAACAAAAGAAAACAATGCATGTTCTAATGTTTTGGAAATGAAAATCCAATATACCTCTATTCCATAAACCCCTAAAGTCATTTCAAAATAAATATTTCTACATAAATAAAATAATTCTTCTTAAGCAAACCCTTACACCAAACATGTTTTCAACCCAATTATGATCTTGAAAATATTTTTGATATATAAAAACTAGAGAATTGTTATCTCTAATATTTTTCTTCTTATCTCTAAAAAGGGTTTCACTATTATTGAAAACCCCAAAATAGATATAAGTTGGATCCTTGTTTTCCAAGTGCTATGTCAATCAACAAAATAATAGAAATAAATTGTTTATGAAAACAAGTAAGATACTTTGAGAAAACAATGTTTTCATTTGGGAAAACCTTTCTGCCTTTACTAAACCCCATTTCCAAATTTATTAAATAAATTCTCTATGTTTGAAATATAACAAAAGGATACAAATTGTGGTTTCACTAATATGTTGAATATATACAATATTAAAGTTCCTAAAAGGGTCTTAGAAAACAATAGTTGAACCATAGAAAATATTTCTAAAAAATTGTTTTAATCATATAAAAATTAATGTTTTCTATTAAGTGACTATCATTGTTTCTTCATATTTTAAAATCATAAAATATGAAAACCATTAAATATGATTTTGTAGAATGTTATTTTATCACATTGATGTCCCTGATATTTTATTCAACCAATAATTTTCATTTATATAATTGATATTTTTAAAATGGCATTAATATGCTATTAGTGAAATCATTTCTATTTCAAAATATAAAATAGCAAAATGGGTATAAATACTTTTCAAAAATGATATTTGACTTATATAATGTCTCTGTATTTTTATAAAACCCTTTCTCAAAATTAAATTTGATTTTTGTATTAAAAATGCTATTAAGTCACTTTTAAATGAATTATTCAAATTTCATAATTCAAAAATGTAATGTGTTCAAAAGTTTGTGAAAATGAGTTTTCTGGAAAGGAAATTAAATTTTAAGAATTTAGAAATTTATTTCATTCCAATTGGAGTTTTTGTGCAGAAGTTATTAAAGAAATGAGTAAACAGGAATAAAAGAAAAAAAATTGATGACGTCGTGATGACGTCATCGTCTTCAATCTCTGGAAACTGAAGAACGGCAGTTTCGGGCATTTCTTCTCCATTTGATTGCACGCGATTAAGGCCGTGCATCAATGCCCCGTCACCTCCTCCTTATAGCCCAGGACCCCCTCCTCATTTCCCCTCCTCTCCCTCTGCCATTTGTTTCCCGAGGCCACCGGAATGGCTCGTCGGAGTTCGTACTGGCCGCCGTCGTTATCCATCGTTTCCGGCCACAGAAGTAGGTCCCTGCGGCTGATTTCGTGCTCGTTTACTTCCCCGCAACCTACTGAACCTCCTCATGCTCTTCTTGTGCTTCTCCCGCAGCAGGAGACAACTCCCCGACGACGACCCGACACCACCGCCGCAGATCCACGCCGCGCCACCGAGTTCGGAAGCGAGGGAGCAAGCAGACCCCACCATCGGCCTCCCTGTTCTGCGTGGAGTCTCCTCGAGGTCTCCCCGTGCCCGGAGGCGCCTCCTAGGGTCGCCGCCATCCGTGCCGTGAGCAGAGCGCCGTCGGCGTCACCTTTCCCGCGACAACTCCGGCCAGGTACGAAACCATCTTCCTCAGCCGTTAGATCTTGATCGAACGGTCGAAAACAGATCACTTATGCGAAGGGGTACGTCACCGTTAGATCCAGATCCAGTGGATCAGATTGATCCACTTATCCACGTCAGCCTGCACGGTCAGCAGCCCAGTCAGCAGTACCATCCAATCAGGATCAGCCACGTGGCCCAGCCTTTAATTCGAATTATTTCTCCCGGTAGAATTTTGATAGATTTGCAGAAAAGCCCCTGCAATTTCAAATCATCATATCTTTTCAACCACTTAGCCAAATTTAGCAATCTTGGACTTTTTGGAAATCCCTTGACATCTAGAAACTTTTGGCACTGTCCAAATTCAAATTTGACAAACTTAAATTTGTTCAAATTCAAATATGCTTGTTTGATGAAATTTGGCATAATTCAAATTCTACAAATCCAAAAATTGCAAATAAAATATATTTGGAAACCTTAGGATGTGTACTTTCATATTCTCTGTCCCAAAATAATATTTGAACAAATTAAAATTGAATTTAGATTTAAGTTGTCTATTTGAGTATTTTTGACATAGATTAATTTCTATAAATAATTTCAATATAGTTCCTTTTGCAAAATTGTTCCATTTGACAACCTTGAACCAGAAACAACCTTGCCCAACCATTTTGGAGACCCTTGGACCATGGCCATGATTATTTGACCAAAAACCCAACATAGTGATACATCCATTGGCACCATGACTTAGGAATTGTTTTCAACTGTTATTCCTCGATGTTATGTCCATTTGGAGCCAAGCCATGTCCTTAGAATGTGCCAATCACATATAGTACCAAGTAGTGAACTTTAGTTTTCTATCTACTTCTACACCCACCCTATTCTTGCTTCAAGAATCCATCAAGTTAGCAAATGGAAAAGAAAACTCAAGAAATAGAAGGTTCTTCAATATCAACTTGGTGGCAACATGAAGAGCTACAAGGAGGATCAATGAAGAAATTTTGAAGAAAAGACTCCACCACTAGAAGAAACTCAACAAAGTACAAGTGTGAAGAAATCCAGAAGAAAACATCTCCCCCTCTCTTCCTATCCTTCTTCTCATTTTCATTCCAATTTGACTTAGTGGTTTTTGTGCCCATCCCATACCTAAACCAAGTAGTGAAGATCATGAAGATTTATCAAGTAAAAGAGAAGCTTCACAACAAGGAGGAAACTATAATAGAAACATGAAGATGAACTTCAAGAAGACAAGCATGTGAAGACTAGAAGCAATCCATACAAGTTGAAGAATAACAAGTTATTTTTGTCCAACCATTGACCCAAATGGAAAACCCAAGACTTAGTAATATTTTCCCTTTGATGATGAAGTTAGTAGACCTACCTTAACCACAATGGAAAATACTAACATAGTCACTTAAATATTTTTGAAGGTGAATATGACCAAGTGTTTGCATGTATTACTTTAGTTGAAGAAGTAATATGTTTATTCTAAGTGAACTCTTGGAACTTCCTCGACAAGTATGATTATAATAAAGTTAGATCACATCAAACTCAACCTAGTCCATCCCAAGTAAACTCTTGGAAATCCCTTAACAAGTATGGAACCAGGAAAGAATAAATATTTCAAACCCAAACCTTGTCCTAACCAACTTGGTTAAGCCCCTTTGGATATGTTATTGCTATGTATGTTTTCTACACTTGTATGATTGTTTGGTAAAATGTTTGTTTATTTTGTTATTGTGTTTTCAATGAATAGATTGTACGGAGAGCAACGATCTTTTGTGAAGAGAGTGTGATTTCTTCACCAACTTCAACAAGGCAAGTAACACACCATCAACTACCCATTATTTTCTATATGCATTAGTTGATTTTGAGTAGTATGCATGATAGAAAATTTTACTAAGTTATACTATGCTATGCTATTATCCTACTAGTGTGTAGCCATCCCTTTTACCTTGTTATTTTGATAGCCTTAGAATTTACTAGGTGCTATGCAATGTTACAAATTGTTTTACTAGATGTTGAGGAAAAATCCTAAGTATAACTGATGAATGAACCACCTGGGTGGAAGTGGTAAGATTGGGTTATGTTGAGTGTTTCCTCAGGGCCCTTATCTAAGGGTTATTCCACTTGAGGTTGTCACTTGCGGATGGCCACCCAGGAACAAAGAGATTACTATGTCCCTCTAAATCTAGTAGCTTCCCGTGCAGCCTTTTGACATTATGGGCTCTGTCTTGATCAATTAAGTTGTGAGGGTTCAGCCCAGGCTTGACAAGCAGATGTAGCAAAATTATAGGTGGAACGGGTCTTGCCGGTGGGTTTGAATTCTTCTTCTGAAAGATCTCGTCTCAATTCTCTCCTTTCCATGATGCACTCCGGGTGTATAGGATGTTTGGGCTAATTGAAGACAAAGGGTGAAAGTGCACAACCTCTGCAGAGTCAACAAACTAAGATCTTAGCCGTGTCCCCGGTTATGGACAACTATGAGCAGCTGGACAAGGATTGACGGAAGAATCTCATCATCAATTTCAATAAGTAAAATTTTGACCAAGTGAACAGTATTGTGGTGCTTGGATCTTAATCCAATGTTGCCACCCTTTTGAAAAGAAAAGTTGGTTTTACAAAAGGGATAGGAGAAAACTGGCTTTATGCAAAACTCAGCCAAAAACTCCACTCAGCCAAATAAGCATGTAGTATTAGTCTTGCCATTTATATCCACCATAGTGTTACTTGCCAATACATTAAATTGTATTGACTCCCTTGTGGCTGCATATTCCATATTGCAGATATTTCTGAAGACGAGTGAGGATTTCGTTTAGGATCTCGAGACTATCGCCAACATGTTTTGCCTGTGGCACATGAAGAAGATGGGCTCAATGTTGTACTATGTTTTCCGCTGTATTTCTTTGTTTTCTGCTAGTCTTCTAAGACTATGCAAGTTGTAATCTTATTTTGTAAAGACTGGATCATGCGATGTAATAGAATTTGATGCATTTGCATGATATTTCATTTTGTACTGTGGTGCTAGCAATTGATCCAGGGACTAGCACAATAACACAGGTGTCCTTACATTATTTAAATGTGGGAACGCTACAAAATGGTATCAGAGCATTGTGTTGCCTGTAGAATTCGAGACCCTTAGGTTTGGAAGCCATTTTTTATCATGTTATTATCTCCTTAGAGTATTTTGGATCCTAGCGGCATAGTGAGATGAAGCGGCCCGGACAACTTTACGTGTCCACGGACACGAGACCGTTCCCTGATTGGCTAGCGGGTGCCAGTATCTCTCACTATAGTGAATATCCAATTTGCAACAAGTTGTTAATAACCCAGTGATCACCCTTGGATTGAAGACTTTCTATGTTCAAACTTTCTAGAAACAAAACAATCATCTTGATTCTTCTCATATCATCTCATCTACTATTCACCTTCAAAATTTTCTAGATGACCTACTTCTTGAATACCATCAAGGCAAGATTGTTGATGACCATACCAAGAAGTGCAAGAAGTATTTTCACCACATGAAGACCTACACTCAAGATTTTTGAAGAATTTGAAGAAAAACATAGACTTCCCAACAATCAAGAACACCTCAAGACATGGAGAGAAGAATATGAAGAAAAGCTCAAGAAGATATAGATGAGACCACCAATCTAGTTTGTTAGAACAACGTCAACATGTTAGTATATTGATCATACTAATGAGTGTGGTATGACAATATTAGTGTTTTCAAAAAAAAAACCTTGTTGTTTGGTGTGATGAATGTATTGCTATATGTTTGTTATGTGTTGTTTGTAAGATGAGTTTCCTTGATATGCTATTTAGAATAAGAACCTTCCTTAGCCATCTTGCTAAATCTCTACTCATTCCTACTAGACCAAGCCCAACACCATACTCATTCACCAACCATAGTGAGAACCATTTGGAATCATACAACCTTTACCCTATTGATACACAAGCCATCCCATTTGAGGAATGCTAGTATCAAATTTCCTTCTTCTGTGTGAAGGAACAATCACATCCATGATAAAATGCCAACTGCCTAATAAGGATCAAGCCAACCTTGGAGCTATCAAGCAATGGAAGAATTTGCCTACCATGAGAGTTTCTTTAGAAATAGCATGGTGTTTACCTTCAATGATGACAACCAACAAGATGGAAGATTGCCAAGGACATCAAAAGACCAAGTGGAGAGGAACCCAAAGACTTTTTGTTTGACCCAAAGAGTGACCCCTCAGTGTCAAAGGTAGTCCAACATACCTATGTGTTCTACACCTCTACCATGAAGGAAATTTCTACTCAAGCCAATCTCAAATCAATCTACACTCTAATCTAATGAAAATAGACTACCCACAAAAGTTTCTTTTAAGGGTGGTAGCCCATCCAGTTGTTTTGGAATCCAGTTACCCAAATCTTTCTTCTAAACTTCCCAAATCTCGGGACGAGATTTCTTTTAAGGGTGGTAGTCTGTAACATCCCTGATTTTTGGAAAATGCAAAAAAAACAAAAATTTGAAACTTTTTGTTTTCATGTTTAGTAAGTCACCAAAAACCAAATGAGATGAAAGAAACAAAAGAAAACAATGCATGTTCTAATGTTTTGGAAATGAAAATCCAATATACCTCTATTCCATAAACCCCTAAAGTCATTTCAAAATAAATATTTCTACATAAATAAAATAATTCTTCTTAAGCAAACCCTTACACCAAACATGTTTTCAACCCAATTATGATCTTGAAAATATTTTTGATATATAAAAACTAGAGAATTGTTATCTCTAATATTTTTCTTCTTATCTCTAAAAAGGGTTTCACTATTATTGAAAACCCCAAAATAGATATAAGTTGGATCATTGTTTTCCAAGTGCTATGTCAATCAACAAAATAATAGAAATAAATTGTTTATGAAAACAAGTAAGATACTTTGAGAAAACAATGTTTTCATTTGGGAAAACCTTTCTGCCTTTACTAAACCCAATTTCCAAATTTATTAAATAAATTCTCTATGTTTGAAATATAACAAAAGGATACAAATTGTGGTTTCACTAATATGTTGAATATATACAATATTAAAGTTCCTAAAAGGGTCTTAGAAAACAATAGTTGAACCATAGAAAATATTTCTAAAAAATTGTTTTAATCATATAAAAATTAATGTTTTCTATTAAGTGACTATCATTGTTTCTTCATATTTTAAAATCATAAAATATGAAAACCATTAAATATGATTTTGTAGAATGTTATTTTATCACATTGATGTCCCTGATATTTTATTCAACCAATAATTTTCATTTATATAACTGATATTTTTAAAATGGCATTAATATGCTATTAGTGAAATCATTTCTATTTCAAAATATAAAATAGCAAAATGGGTATAAATACTTTTCAAAAATGATATTTGACTTATATAATGTCTCTGTATTTTTATAAAACCCTTTCTCAAAATTAAATTTGATTTTTGTATTAAAAATGCTATTAAGTCACTTTTAAATGAATTATTCAAATTTCATAATTCAAAAATGTAATGTGTTCAAAAGTTTGTGAAAATGAGTTTTCTGGAAAGGAAATTAAATTTTAAGAATTTAGAAATTTATTTCATTCCAATTGGAGTTTTTGTGCAGAAGTTATTAAAGAAATGAGTAAACAGGAATAAAAGAAAAAAAATTGATGACGTCGTGATGACGTCATCGTCTTCAATCTCTGGAAACTGAAGAACGGCAGTTTCGGGCATTTCTTCTCCATTTGATTGCACGCGATTAAGGCCGTGCATCAATGCCCCGTCACCTCCTCCTTATAGCCCAGGACCCCCTCCTCATTTCCCCTCCTCTCCCTCTGCCATTTGTTTCCCGAGGCCACCGGAATGGCTCGTCGGAGTTCGTACTGGCCGCCGTCGTTATCCATCGTTTCCGGCCACAGAAGTAGGTCCCTGCGGCTGATTTCGTGCTCGTTTACTTCCCCGCAACCTACTGAACCTCCTCATGCTCTTCTTGTGCTTCTCCCGCAGCAGGAGACAACTCCCCGACGACGACCCGACACCACCGCCGCAGATCCACGCCGCGCCACCGAGTTCGGAAGCGAGGGAGCAAGCAGACCCCACCATCGGCCTCCCTGTTCTGCGTGGAGTCTCCTCGAGGTCTCCCCGTGCCCAGAGGCGCCTCCTAGCGTCGCCGCCATCCGTGCCGTGAGCAGAGCGCCGTCGGCGTCACCTTTCCGGCGACAACTCCGGCCAGGTACGAAACCATCTTCCTCAGCCGTTAGATCTTGATCGAACGGTCGAAAACAGATCACTTATGCGAAGGGGTACGTCACCGTTAGATCCAGATCCAGTGGATCAGATTGATCCACTTATCCACGTCAGCCTGCACGGTCAGCAGCCCAGTCAGTAGTACCATCCAATCAGGATCAGCCACGTGGCCCAGCCTTTAATTCGAATTATTTCTCTCGGTAGAATTTTGATAGATTTGCAGAAAAGCCCCTGCAATTTCAAATCATCATATCTTTTCAACCACTTAGCCAAATTTAGCAATCTTGGACTTTTTGGAAATCCCTTGACATCTAGAAACTTTTGGCACTATCCAAATTCAAATTTGACAAACTTAAATTTGTTCAAATTCAAATATGCTTGTTTAATGAAATTTGGCATAATTCAAATTCTACAAATCCAAAAATTGCAAATAAAATATATTTGGAAACCTTAGGATGTGTACTTTCATATTCTTTGTCCCAAAATAATATTTGAACAAATTAAAATTGAATTTAGATTTAAGTTGTCTATTTGAGTATTTTTGACATAGATTAATTTCTATAAATAATTTCAATATAGTTCCTTTTGCAAAATTGTTCCATTTGACAACCTTGAACCAGAAACAACCTTGCCCAACCATTTTGGAGACCCTTGGACCATGGCCATGATTATTTGACCAAAAACCCAACATAGTGATACATCCATTTGCACCATGACTTAGGAATTGTTTTCAACTGTTATTCCTCGATGTTATGTCCATTTGGAGCCAAGCCATGTCCTTAGAATGTGCCAATCACATATAGTACCAAGTAGTGAACTTTAGTTTTCTATCTACTTCTACACTCCCCCTATTCTTGCTTCAAGAATCCATCAAGTTAGCAAATGGAAAAGAAAACTCAAGAAATAGAAGGTTCTTCAATATCAACTTGGTGGCAACATGAAGAGCTACAAGGAGGATCAATGAAGAAATTTTGAAGAAAAGACTCCACCACTAGAAGAAACTCAACAAAGTACAAGTGTGAAGAAATCCAGAAGAAAACATCTCCCCCTCTCTTCCTATCCTTCTTCTCATTTTCATTCCAATTTGACTTAGTGGTTTTTGTGCCCATCCCATACCTAAACCAAGTAGTGAAGATCATGAAGATTTATCAAGTACAAGAGAAGCTTCACAACAAGGAGGAAACTATAATAGAAACATGAAGATGAACTTCAAGAAGACAAGCATGTGAAGACTAGAAGCAATCCATACAAGTTGAAGAATAACAAGTTATTTTTGTCCAACCATTGACCCAAATGGAAAACCCAAGACTTAGTAATATTTTCCCTTTGATGATGAAGTTAGTAGACCTACCTTAACCACAATGGAAAATACTAACATAGTCACTTAAATATTTTTGAAGGTGAATATGACCAAGTGTTTGCATGTATTACTTTAGTTGAAGAAGTAATATGTTTATTCTAAGTGAACTCTTGGAACTTCCTCGACAAGTATGATTATAATAAAGTTAGATCACATCAAACTCAACCTAGTCCATCCCAAGTAAACTCTTGGAAATCCCTTAACAAGTATGGAACCAGGAAAGAATAAATATTTCAAACCCAAACCTTGTCCTAACCAACTTGGTTAAGCCCCTTTGGATATGTTATTGCTATGTATGTTTTCTACACTTGTATGATTGTTTGGTAAAATGTTTGTTTATTTTGTTATTGTGTTTTCAATGAATAGATTGTACGGAGAGCAACGATCTTTTGTGAAGAGAGTGTGATTTCTTCACCAACTTCAACAAGGCAAGTAACACACCATCAACTACCCATTATTTTCTCTATGCATTAGTTGATTTTGAGTAGTATGCATGATAGAAAATTTTACTAAGTTATACTATGCTATGCTATTATCCTACTAGTGTGTAGCCATCCCTTTTACCTTGTTATTTTGATAGCCTTAGAATTTACTAGGTGCTATGCAATGTTACAAATTGTTTTACTAGATGTTGAGGAAAAATCCTAAGTATAACTGATGAATGAACCACCTGGGTGGAAGTGGTAAGATTGGGTTATGTTGAGTGTTTCCTCAGGGCCCTTATCTAAGGGTTATTCCACTTGAGGTTGTCACTTGCGGATGGCCACCCAGGAACAAAGAGATTACTATGTCCCTCTAAATCTAGTAGCTTCCCGTGCAGCCTTTTGAGATTATGGGCTCTGTCTTGATCAATTAAGTTGTGAGGGTTCAGCCCAGGCTTGACAAGCAGATGTAGCAAAATTATAGGTGGAACGGGTCTTGCCAGTGGGTTTGAATTCTTCTTCTGAAAGATCTCGTCTCAATTCTCTCCTTTCCATGATGCACTCCGGGTGTATAAGGATGTTTGGGCTAATTGAAGACAAAGGGTGAAAGTGCACAACCTCTGCAGAGTCAACAAACTAAGATCTTAGCCGTGTCCCCGGTTATGGACAACTATGAGCAGCTGGACAAGGATTGACGGAAGAATCTCATCATCAATTTCAATAAGTAAAATTTTGACCAAGTGAACAGTATTCTGGTGCTTGGATCTTAATCCAATGTTGCCACCCTTTTGAAAAGAAAAGTTGGTTTTACAAAAGGGATAGGAGAAAACTGGCTTTATGCAAAACTCAGCCAAAAACTCCACTCAGCCAAATAAGCATGTAGTATTAGTCTTGCCATTTATATCCACCATAGTGTTACTTGCCAATACATTAAATTGTATTGACTCCCTTGTGGCTGCATATTCCATATTGCAGATATTTCTGAAGACGAGTGAGGATTTCGTTTAGGATCTCGAGACTATCGCCAACATGTTTTGCATGTGGCACATGAAGAAGATGGGCTCAATGTTGTACTATGTTTTCCGCTGTATTTCTTTGTTTTCTGCTAGTCTTCTAAGACTATGCAAGTTGTAATCTTATTTTGTAAAGACTGGATCATGCGATGTAATAGAATTTGATGCATTTGCATGATATTTCATTTTGTACTGTGGTGCTAGCAATTGATCCAGGGACTAGCACAATAACACAGGTGTCCTTACATTATTTAAATGTGGGAACGCTACAGATGAATTCATCGTACTCGGCTTAATTGTTGATGTATTTTTGAAGTTCATTCAAAGTACATGTAATAATCTGTCACCTCTAGGGGATTTGAGTATTACTCCTGCTCCTGTTTCGGGTGCTCTCTTGGAGCCATCAAAGTACATTCTCCAGCTACTTGACATATCTGGCAGCCTTGGTTGTTCTAATTCGAGCCATTCTGATACGAAATCCGAGAGTACTTGTGATTTGATTGCTTTTTGTATCTCGTATGTTATATCTCATGGTCCAAACTTGATCTCCCACTTTGCTACTCATCCCGTTGAATTGTAATTGTTGAGTATACCCGACAGGGTTGTGCTTGATACCACGGTAATCGGGTGCTCCTGAAAGTAGTGCCTCAGCTTTTTAGCCATCATGTATACTCTGTATGCCAATTTTTGATAGTCCGGGTACCGCTGGTTGGACGTTGGTAGTACCTCGCCGAGGTAATATACAGGTCGCTGCACCCTGTAGATTGACCCTTCCTGGGGTCGTTCTAGTACCAGTACTGTGTTGACCACCTGTCTCGTTGCTGAAATGTATAGATACATTGGCTACTTTTTCTGAGGTGCCACCAAGATAGGTGGAGTTGACAAATTTTGCTTGAGGGCATGAAAGGCTTATCTCGCATCCGGCGTCCACTCAAACTTATCTGACTTCTTTAATAATTTGTAGAAAGGGGGTGCTTTCTCTCCAAGCTTTGCTATAAATCTTCCGAGTGGTGTAATTCTCTCTGCGAGCTGTTGTACTCCTTTGACGTTTACTGGTTCCTTCATTGAATTGATAGTTTTAATTTTTACTGGGTTGGCCTCAATGCCTCTGGCGGACAGAAGATACCCGAGTAAATCTTCTTGGTGTGCTCCAAGCGCACACTTCTTCGGGTTCAGCTTGATCCGATGCTCGTCGAGTGATGTGAATGTTTCTCGAAGGTCGTCGATAAGGGTTTCCGCCTTGTTTGACGACCACAATATCATCTACATACACTAGGGCGTTTCTGTCAATATGTGCTTTCAGGCAATTTTGCAGCATGCGTTGGTACATAGCACCCTCATTTTTTAACCCGAAAGACATCATGGTGTAGCAGTATACACCAAACGGGGTGATGAATGCCGTTTTTCCCCGTCCTCTCGCTTCATGAAGATCTGGTTGTAGCCTGATTATGCATCAAGGAAGGAGAGCCTCTTGCAACTTGCAGTCGAGTCAATGATCTGATCGATGCGTGATAGTGGGAACCAGTCTTTAGGGCAGTGCTTGTTCAACAACGTGTAGTCTATGCACATCCGTAGAATTTCAATATTTTTCTTGGCTACTAGCACTAGATTTTCAAGCCATGTTGCTATGTTGATTTCTCGAATGAATTTTGCTGTGAGTAACCTATTTATTTCTTCTCTTATTGCTCTTTGCTTCGGTTCTGAGAAACGGCGAGTAGATTGATATATTGTCTTTGCGTCCTTATAGATTTCTAGTGAGTGCTCGGCAAATTTCCTGGGTACTCTTGCAATGTCCGCTAGGGCCCACGCGAACATGTTCCAGTGCTCACAGGGAAATTCGAAGAGCGCTCTTACCTATGCGATAGGCAGCGTTTTGGACATGAGTGTTGTGTTTGCTGGATCAGTCGGGTGAACTTGCTATTCTATTGTGTCCTTTTTCACGTCGACTCCATCGCTGGTGTTGTTTTCTTTGTCAGGGGAAGAATTGAGTGATCAGTCGTAACATCTATATCTGCTTGTTCCTGTTGCATTCTGAATGACTACGATATCGGTTGAACTCGACTTCGCAACTGTCAGATCTTTTGTAGTTTCCGCGCACTGTGATTAGCCCCTAGGTCCTGGCATTTTGAGCATCAGGTACGCGTGGTGGGGTACTGCCATGAATCTCACGAATGTTGTCATGCCGAGTGTCGCATTTTATTGGGATGGCTAGTCGACTACTTTGAAGTCGATTTTTTCTTTCATGTAGTTGTCACGTTCTCCGAAAACCACCTCGAGTGCTACTGTACCCAAGGGTTTGACTGCTTTTCCCTGCATAATGCAGTGGAATGAGTTCTCTGATTGTTTTACATTACTTACCTGTATATTCCTTTCCTTCAGCATTTCTGTGTAGATGATGTTGATTCCGCTCCCTCCATCCATGAATAGTCGTTTTAGATCATAGCCACCGATTTTTGCTTCGAGTACTAGTGCTGCCTTTCAAGGCAAGGGGACTCGAAGCGAGTGGTCGGTTCTCGAAAATGCAATGTTTGCATTGGACCAATCCAGGAACTCGTGCGTCGCATGGGGTGATATTTCTTCTAGATTCATGTGCCTGGTAATGAGTTTTTGGCTTCTTTTGGAGGGGGCGCCTTTCTGTATCATGTATGCTTTTCCTTTTGGCTCTGGGTATCTGTCTTCTTCCGGGTAACCCACCCTATATTGATGTTGTATTGATGCAGCTTGTTGCGCTCTAGGTGCTCCTTGCGCGTGGGGTTGTTGCTGAGGCTGGGCGACTGCTGGTACTGGGGGAGGTGGTGGTGCACCTATTGCGAGTGCTCCTGGAACATCCGGGAATCCTGCATGTTGTGCTTCCCTCTATTTCCGGAAGATGCTTCCATGAGTAGGTTGAATCTACGGCAGTCCTTCAATATGTGACTGGATCTGCGTATTCCATTGTCATCGTTATACATATGGTTTGGGCATGGCCCTTCGACTTGCTTCTCGATTAACATGGGCGTTAACCCTTCAGCCCGGATCTTTCGTGTCTGCCACTCGCGCTTATGTTCCTACCCACGTTTGCGCTCCTATTCGCGTGAATGCTCTCACCCTTGCCTATGGTAGTCGTTACTGCGACTACCCGGGAACTCGGCTGTGACCAATTCGTGTTCCATTTTATTGAATGTCTGGTTTTTGCGCTTCCTACTTATGTTCTGGTCATTATTGTATCTTCTGTTCCCCTCGTGAGCATAGGAGGTCTCCATGCGATCTTCTTTGGGTGAGGGTGCGTGGGTATTGCGCGCTGATTCTTCACCTTCCGCCCAGCTATTTGCTACTTCCAAGAGTTTGTTCACAGTTCTCACTCGAATCTGGGCGATGTACTCCCTTAGGTCCATTTGGCAGAGTACGTCTCTCAAGCTGTCAATTGTTGTTTCGTCTGAGATCTCCTCTGTGCTCTTTTTTCAGTGCGGTTCGCCTCTGTATGTACCCGCGAATATTCTCGTCTGATCTTTGCCTGCATGCTTTCAGCTGCCCGACTATTACTGGTCGTTTACAGGTGGATCTGAAGTTCTAGATGAAATCATACTCGAATTCCTCTCAGCAACTATATTTTTTCTTGGGTCGGCTCTTCAGCCAGTTTCTCGCTGCGCCCACCTGCTGCAGATGTATGTACTGCATTGTCGTCACCTTGCTCCCCTTTTGGAACCTCACGGCTGTCAGATAATCGTCTAACCATGCCTCGGGCTCCTGATCGCTATCGTACTTGGGTGTTTCGGCCATCAGCTTGAATCGTTTAGGCTTCCTAGCCTGGTGAACTTCTCGAATGAAACAAGGAGGCCCACAGAGTTCCTCATCATCCGAGTTGGTCGAATCGTATCTCGGGTTCTCCACTTGAGTTCTAGTTGTCCTTGGCGGTGGTATTTTTGCTGATCTTTCCCTTCCCGTCCTGTCCACCTTGTTCTGCATGAGCCGATTTCGCAGATCTTTTGGGCCCTATTCCTGACGTGTCATCAGAGTTGGTTTGGCTCTTTCCTTCAGCGGCTTTGCGGGTGCTGCCGCTCGCGGGGCGAGTTTCTGCCCTAGCTCCGCGCTTGCCATGTTGAGGCCCCATAGCATCTCCTCGTGTACTTCTCCATGGGGATCACCCGGTGTTGGTTTGATGGAGATTAGGTACATATGGACTTGTAGAAGCCTTTCCTGAGGCATTCTGGGTGTCAGTTTCTCCATTGGATTGGGTTCTTTCGGGTCCTAATCAAGATCTAGTACCTTTTAGGTCCCCTTCATATAGTCAGTTGGCAATATTGGTTGTTCGCGACCGTCGCTTGGGAGCGGGTGGTTTCTGCAGCCCGCTACCCGAAGCTTAAGTCGAGCGCATCTCTCGGAGACCCGTGTCGTCTAGCTCTTTGTACATCCTTCTTAGATTCTTTCTGTGCTGGGCTAGTTTCCACTCATAAGCCATTCGCTCCTTTGCGCTAGCATCTGTTGGGGGAGGGAGACCCTCCTCGACTAGCGAGGTGACTAGTGCCATTGTATCTTTTGACATGAGTAGTTGGGGGAGTCTTGTTTTACCCTTCTTGCCTTTAGTCGTGGATCCAGAGATGGCGGGTTGAGGCGGTTGATAGCTGATGTTGGGAAACCCCAAGTGTAGGGTGTGAAGAGTGCAGCGGCAAGTTTTCCCTTAGAAAGAAACCAAGGTTGAATCAACCAGTAGGAGAAAGAAATCACTTCTGAAGGTTGATGCAGCTGATGATGGCAGGGTGCACTACCGGTTCAGCAGCAACGTGGAACCTACACAGCACAATCAAATCACAAGGAAGGAGTTTGCTAAACCTTTCTTTATGGAGGTGGTGATTATTGCTTGCAGACATATTTGGCTCTAAAGAAATGATAAGATTTTTGAACATCAGAGGCCTATTTTGCTAAGTGGAAGGGGGATTCATTCATGATCTAACCATGCTTCAATTCAGAATGAAGAAGAAATCTGCAGATAGGTTGTTACAATGGATTCATGCTCTCCTTAGCTTCTGTAGTTTGTTGTAATTAGTTCTCTTCAATGTTCTGTTCTTTCTTACTTTTTGTACATAAACTTTTGTTTACCTTTTAATAAAGGGGTGGGATGCTGTGGGGCTTTTTCCCTACAGTCAGAGTGCTCCAAAAAGCACAATCAAATCACTTTGCCCCAAAGAAGCAGTGAGCTTGTCAATCCCACCAGTTTTGCTAAAAACAAAGAGGTTAAACGTATGGTGCGGAAAACAGTACTTGTTTGTAGTAGATGAAAAGAGAACAATGATGGTCGTAGGAACAGTATGAAAATAGTGAGTGTGGTGGTTGTATTATCAGTATAAAGGAAATGGACCGGGGTCCACAATTCACTAGTGGTGGCTCTCCAAAAAAGATAGATAGCATGTTGGGTAAACAAATTACAGTTGGGCAATTGACAGATATAAAGGTTGCACCATAGTGCATATGCATGACATGATGATTACTATGTTGTAGCGTTCCCACATTTAAATAATGTAAGGACACCTGTGTTATTGTGCTAGTCCCTGGATCAATTGCTAGCACCACAGTACAAAATGAAATATCATGCAAATGCATCAAATTCTATTACATCGCATGATCCAGTCTTTACAAAATAAGATTACAACTTGCATAGTCTTAGAAGACTAGCAGAAAACAAAGAAATACAGCGGAAAACATAGTACAACATTGAGCCCATCTTCTTCATGTGCCACAGGCAAAACATGTTGGCGATAGTCTCGAGATCCTAAACGAAATCCTCACTCGTCTTCAGAAATATCTGCAATATGGAATATGCAGCCACAAGGGAGTCAATACAATTTAATGTATTGGCAAGTAACACTATGGTGGATATAAATGGCAAGACTAATACTACATGCTTATTTGGCTGAGTGGAGTTTTTGGCTGAGTTTTGCATAAAGACAGTTTTCTCCTATCCCTTTTGTAAAACCAACTTTTCTTTTCAAAAGGGTGGCAACATTGGATTAAGATCCAAGCACCACAATACTGTTCACTTGGTCAAAATTTTACTTATTGAAATTGATGATGAGATTCTTCCGTCAATCCTTGTCCAGCTGCTCATAGTTGTCCATAACCGGGGACACGGCTAAGATCTTAGTTTGTTGACTCTGCAGAGGTTGTGCACTTTCACCCTTTGTCTTCAATTAGCCCAAACATCCTATACACCCGGAGTGCATCATGGAAAGGAGAGAATTGAGACGAGATCTTTCAGAAGAAGAATTCAAACCCACCGGCAAGACCCGTTCCACCTATAATTTTGCTACATCTGCTTGTCAAGCCTGGGCTGAACCCTCACAACTTAATTGATCAAGACAGAGCCCATAATGTCAAAAGGCTGCACGGGAAGCTACTAGATTTAGAGGGACATAGTAATCTCTTTGTTCCTGGGTGGCCATCCGCAAGTGACAACCTCAAGTGGAATAACCCTTAGATAAGGGCCCTGAGGAAACACTCAACATAACCCAATCTTACCACTTCCACCCAGGTGGTTCATTCATCAGTTATACTTAGGATTTTTCCTCAACATCTAGTAAAACAATTTGTAACATTGCATAGCACCTAGTAAATTCTAAGGCTATCAAAATAACAAGGTAAAAGGGATGGCTACACACTAGTAGGATAATAGCATAGCATAGTATAACTTAGTAAAATTTTCTATCATGCATACTACTCAAAATCAACTAATGCATATAGAAAATAATGGGTAGTTGATGGTGTGTTACTTGCCTTGTTGAAGTTGGTGAAGAAATCACACTCTCTTCACAAAAGATCGTTGCTCTCCGTACAATCTATTCATTGAAAACACAATAACAAAATAAACAAACATTTTACCAAACAATCATACAAGTGTAGAAAACATACATAGCAATAACATATCCAAAGGGGCTTAACCAAGTTGGTTAGGACAAGGTTTGGGTTTGAAATATTTATTCTTTCCTGGTTCCATACTTGTTAAGGGATTTCCAAGAGTTTACTTGGGATGGACTAGGTTGAGTTTGATGTGATCTAACTTTATTATAATCATACTTGTCGAGGAAGTTCCAAGAGTTCACTTAGAATAAACATATTACTTCTTCAACTAAAGTAATACATGCAAACACTTGGTCATATTCACCTTCAAAAATATTTAAGTGACTATGTTAGTATTTTCCATTGTGGTTAAGGTAGGTCTACTAACTTCATCATCAAAGGGAAAATATTACTAAGTCTTGGGTTTTCCATTTGGGTCAATGGTTGGACAAAAATAACTTGTTATTCTTCAACTTGTATGGATTGCTTCTAGTCTTCACATGCTTGTCTTCTTGAAGTTCATCTTCATGTTTCTATTATAGTTTCCTCCTTGTTGTGAAGCTTCTCTTTTACTTGATAAATCTTCATGATCTTCACTACTTGGTTTAGGTATGGGATGGGCACAAAAACCACTAAGTCAAATTGGAATGAAAATGAGAAGAAGGATAGGAAGAGAGGGGGAGATGTTTTCTTCTGGATTTCTTCACACTTGTACTTTGTTGAGTTTCTTCTAGTGGTGGAGTCTTTTCTTCAAAATTTCTTCATTGATCCTCCTTGTAGCTCTTCATGTTGCCACCAAGTTGATATTGAAGAACCTTCTATTTCTTGAGTTTTCTTTTCCATTTGCTAACTTGATGGATTCTTGAAGCAAGAATAGGGGGAGTGTAGAAGTAGATAGAAAACTAAAGTTCACTACTTGGTACTATATGTGATTGGCACATTCTAAGGACATGGCTTGGCTCCAAATGGACATAACATCGAGGAATAACAGTTGAAAACAATTCCTAAGTCATGGTGCAAATGGATGTATCACTATGTTGGGTTTTTGGTCAAATAATCATGGCCATGGTCCAAGGGTCTCCAAAATGGTTGGGCAAGGTTGTTTCTGGTTCAAGGTTGTCAAATGGAACAATTTTGCAAAAGGAACTATATTGAAATTATTTATAGAAATTAATCTATGTCAAAAATACTCAAATAGACAACTTAAATCTAAATTCAATTTTAATTTGTTCAAATATTATTTTGGGACAGAGAATATGAAAGTACACATCCTAAGGTTTCCAAATATATTTTATTTGCAATTTTTGGATTTGTAGAATTTGAATTATGCCAAATTTCATCAAACAAGCATATTTGAATTTGAACAAATTTAAGTTTGTCAAATTTGAATTTGGACAGTGCCAAAAGTTTCTAGATGTCAAGGGATTTCCAAAAAGTCCAAGATTGCTAAATTTGGCTAAGTGGTTGAAAAGATATGATGATTTGAAATTGCAGGGGCTTTTCTGCAAATCTATCAAAATTCTACCGGGAGAAATAATTCGAATTAAAGGCTGGGCCACGTGGCTGATCCTGATTGGATGGTACTGCTGACTGGGCTACTGACCGTGCAGGCTGACGTGGATAAGTGGATCAATCTGATCCACTGGATCTGGATCTAACGGTGACGTACCCCTTCGCATAAGTGATCTGTTTTCGACCGTTCGATCAAGATCTAACGGCTGAGGAAGATGGTTTCGTACCTGGCCGGAGTTGTCGCCGGAAAGGTGACGCCGACGGCGCTCTGCTCACGGCACGGATGGCGGCGACGCTAGGAGGCGCCTCCGGGCACGGGGAGACCTCGAGGAGACTCCACGCAGAACAGGGAGGCCGATGGTGGGGTCTGCTTGCTCCCTCGCTTCCGAACTCGGTGGCGCGGCGTGGATCTGCGGCGGTGGTGTCGGGTCGTCATCGGGGAGTTGTCTCCTGCTGCGGGAGAAGCACAAGAAGAGCATGAGGAGGTTCAGTAGGTTGCGGGGAAGTAAACGAGCACGAAATCAGCCGCAGGGACCTACTTCTGTGGCCGGAAACGATGTATAACGACGGCGGCCAGTACGAACTCCGACGAGCCATTCCGGTGGCCTCGGGAAACAAATGGCAGAGGGAGAGGAGGGGAAATGAGGAGGGGGTCCTGGGCTATAAGGAAGAGGTGACGGGGCATTGATGCACGGCCTTAATCGCGTGCAATCAAACGGAGAAGAAATGCCCGAAACTGCCGTTCTTCAGTTTCCAGAGATTGAAGACGATGACGTCATCATGACGTCATCAAATTTTTTTTCTTTTATTCCTATTTAATCATTTCTTTAATAACTTCTGCACAAAAACTCCAATTGGCATGAAATAAATTTCTAAATTCTTAAAATTTAATTTCCTTTCCAGAAAACTCATTTTCACAAACTTTTGAACACATTACATTTTTGAATTATGAAATTTGAATAATTCATTTAAAAGTGACTTAATAGCATTTTTAATACAAAAATCAAATTTAATTTTGAGAAAGGGTTTTATAAAAAATACAGAGACATTATATAAGTCAAATATCATTTTTGAAAAGTATTTATACCCATTTTGCTATTTTATATTTTGAAATAGAAATGATTTCACTAATAGCATATTAATGACATTTTAAAAATATCAATTATATAAATGAAAATTATTGGTTGAATAAAATATCAGGGACATCAATGTGATAAAATAACATTCTACAAAATCATATTTAATGGTTTTCATATTTTATGATTTTAAAATATGAAGAAACAATGATAGTCACTTAATAGAAAACATTAATTTTTATATGATTAAAACAATTTTTTAGAAATATTTTCTATGGTTCAACTATTGTTTTCTAAGACCCTTTTAGGAACTTTAATATTGTATATATTCAACATATTAGTGAAACCACAATT
Source organism: Alopecurus myosuroides (assembly GCA_028641055.1). Classification (NCBI taxonomy): domain Eukaryota; kingdom Viridiplantae; phylum Streptophyta; class Magnoliopsida; order Poales; family Poaceae; genus Alopecurus; species Alopecurus myosuroides. The sequence goes on along the minus strand of CM054062.1, from coordinate 114,924,388 downwards.
TGTATCCTTTTGTTATATTTCAAACATAGAGAATTTATTTAATAAATTTGGAAATGGGGTTTAGTAAAGGCAGAAAGGTTTTCCCAAATGAAAACATTGTTTTCTCAAAGTATCTTACTTGTTTTCATAAACAATTTATTTCTATTATTTTGTTGATTGACATAGCACTTGGAAAACAAGGATCCAACTTATATCTATTTTGGGGTTTTCAATAATAGTGAAACCCTTTTTAGAGATAAGAAGAAAAATATTAGAGATAACAATTCTCTAGTTTTTATATATCAAAAATATTTTCAAGATCATAATTGGGTTGAAAACATGTTTGGTGTAAGGGTTTGCTTAAGAAGAATTATTTTATTTATGTAGAAATATTTATTTTGAAATGACTTTAGGGGTTTATGGAATAGAGGTATATTGGATTTTCATTTCCAAAACATTAGAACATGCATTGTTTTCTTTTGTTTCTTTCATCTCATTTGGTTTTTGGTGACTTACTAAACATGAAAACAAAAAGTTTCAAATTTTTGTGATTTTTGCATTTTCCAAAAATCAGGGATGTTACAGACTACCACCCTTAAAAGAAATCTCGTCCCGAGATTTGGGAAGTTTAGAAGAAAGATTTGGGTAACTGGATTCCAAAACAACTGGATGGGCTACCACCCTTAAAAGAAACTTTTGTGGGTAGTCTATTTTCATTAGATTAGAGTGTAGATTGATTTGAGATTGGCTTGAGTAGAAATTTCCTTCATGGTAGAGGTGTAGAACACATAGGTTTGTTGGACTACCTTTGACACTGAGGGGTCACTCTTTGGGTCAAACAAAAAGTCTTTGGGTTCCTCTCCACTTGGTCTTTTGATGTCCTTGGCAATCTTCCATCTTGTTGGTTGTCATCATTGAAGGTAAACACCATGCTATTTCTAAAGAAACTCTCATGGTAGGCAAATTCTTCCATTGCTTGATAGCTCCAAGGTTGGCTTGATCCTTATTAGGTAGTTGGCATTTTATCATGGATGTGATTGTTCCTTCACACAGAAGAAGGAAATTTGATACTAGCATTCCTCAAATGGGATGGCTTGTGTATCAATAGGGTAAAGGTTGTATGATTCCAAATGGTTCTCACTATGGTTGGTGAATGAGTATGGTGTTGGGCTTGGTCTAGTAGGAATGAGTAGAGATTTAGCAAGATGGCTAAGGAAGGTTCTTATTCTAAATAGCAGATCAAGGAAACTCATCTTACAAACAACACATAACAAACATATAGCAATACATTCATCACACCAAACAACAAGGTTTTTTTTTTGAAAACACTAATATTGTCATACCACACTCATTAGTATGATCAATATACTAACATGTTGACGTTGTTCTAACAAACTAGATTGGTGGTCTCATCTATATCTTCTTGAGCTTTTCTTCATATTCTTCTCTCCATGTCTTGAGGTGTTCTTGATTGTTGGGAAGTCTATGTTTTTCTTCAAATTCTTCAAAAATCTTGAGTGTAGGTCTTCATGTGGTGAAAATACTTCTTGCACTTCTTGGTATGGTCATCAACAATCTTGCCTTGATGGTATTCAAGAAGTAGGTCATCTAGAAAATTTTGAAGGTGAATAGTAGATGAGATGATATGAGAAGAATCAAGATGATTGTTTTGTTTCTAGAAAGTTTGAACATAGAAAGTCTTCAATCCTAGGGTGATCACTGGGTTATTAACAACTTGTTGCAAATTGGATATTCACTATAGTGAGAGATACTGGCACCCGCTAGCCAATCAGGGAACGGTCTCGTGTTCGTGGACACGTAAAGTTGTCCGGGCCGCTTCATCTCACTATGCCGCTAGGATCCAAAATACTCTAAGGAGATAATAACATGATCAAAAATGGCTTCCAAACCTAAGGGTCTCGAATTCTACAGGCAACACAATGCTCTGATACCATTTTGTAGCGTTCCCACATTTAAATAATGTAAGGACACATGTGTTATTGTGCTAGTCCCTGGATCAATTGCTAGCACCACAGTACAAAATGAAATATCATGCAAATGCATCAAATTCTATTACATCGCATGATCCAGTCTTTACAAAATAAGATTACAACTTGCATAGTCTTAGAAGACTAGCAGAAAACAAAGAAATACAGCGGAAAACATAGTACAACATTGATCCCGTCTTCTTCATGTGCCACAGGCAAAACATGTTGGCGATAGTCTCGAGATCCTAAACGAAATCCTCACTCGTCTTCAGAAATATCTGCAATATGGAATATGCAGCCACAAGGGAGTCAATACAATTTAATGTATTGGCAAGTAACACTATGGTGGATATAAATGGCAAGACTAATACTACATGCTTATTTGGCTGAGTGGAGTTTTTGGCTGAGTTTTGCATAAAGCCAGTTTTCTCCTATCCCTTTTGTAAAACCAACTTTTCTTTTCAAAAGGGTGGCAACATTGGATTAAGATCCAAGCACCAGAATACTGTTCACTTGGTCAAAATTTTACTTATTGAAATTGATGATGAGATTCTTCCGTCAATCCTTGTCCAGCTGCTCATAGTTGTCCATAACCGGGGACACGGCTAAGATCTTAGTTTGTTGACTCTTCAGAGGTTGTGCACTTTCACCCTTTGTCTTCAATTAGCCCAAACATCCTATACACCCGCAGTGCATCATGGAAAGGAGAGAATTGAGATGAGATCTTTCAGAAGAAGAATTCAAACCCACCGGCAAGACCCGTTCCACCTATAATTTTGCTACATCTGCTTGTCAAGCCTGGGCTGAACCCTCACAACTTAATTGATCAAGACAGAGCCCATAATGTCAAAAGGCTGCACGGGAAGCTACTAGATTTAGAGGGACATAGTAATCTCTTTGTTCCTGGGTGGCCATCCGCAAGTGACAACCTCAAGTGGAATAACCCTTAGATAAGGGCCCTGAGGAAACACTCAACATAACCCAATCTTACCACTTCCACCCAGGTGGTTCATTCATCAGTTATACTTAGGATTTTTCCTCAACATCTAGTAAAACAATTTGTAACATTGCATAGCACCTAGTAAATTCTAAGGCTATCAAAATAACAAGGTAAAAGGGATGGCTACACACTAGTAGGATAATAGCATAGCATAGTATAACTTAGTAAAATTTTCTATCATGCATACTACTCAAAATCAACTAATGCATATAGAAAATAATGGGTAGTTGATGGTGTGTTACTTGCCTTGTTGAAGTTGGTGAAGAAATCACACTCTCTTCACAAACGATCGTTGCTCTCCGTACAATCTATTCATTGAAAACACAATAACAAAATAAACAAACATTTTACCAAACAATCATACAAGTGTAGAAAACATACATAGCAATAACATATCCAAAGGGGCTTAACCAAGTTGGTTAGGACAAGGTTTGGGTTTGAAATATTTATTCTTTCCTGGTTCCATACTTGTTAAGGGATTTCCAAGAGTTTACTTGGGATGGACTAGGTTGAGTTTGATGTGATCTAACTTTATTATAATCATACTTGTCGAGGAAGTTCCAAGAGTTCACTTAGAATAAACATATTACTTCTTCAACTAAAGTAATACATGCAAACACTTGGTCATATTCACCTTCAAAAATATTTAAGTGACTATGTTAGTATTTTCCATTGTGGTTAAGGTAGGTCTACTAACTTCATCATCAAAGGGAAAATATTACTAAGTCTTGGGTTTTCCATTTGGGTCAATGGTTGGACAAAAATAACTTGTTATTCTTCAACTTGTATGGATTGCTTCTAGTCTTCACATGCTTGTCTTCTTGAAGTTCATCTTCATGTTTCTATTATAGTTTCCTCCTTGTTGTGAAGCTTCTCTTGTACTTGATAAATCTTCATGATCTTCACTACTTGGTTTAGGTATGGGATGGGCACAAAAACCACTAAGTCAAATTGGAATGAAAATGAGAAGAAGGATAGGAAGAGAGGGGGAGATGTTTTCTTCTGGATTTCTTCACACTTGTACTTTGTTGAGTTTCTTCTAGTGGTGGAGTCTTTTCTTCAAAATTTCTTCATTGATCCTCCTTGTAGCTCTTCATGTTGCCACCAAGTTGATATTGAAGAACCTTCTATTTCTTGAGTTTTCTTTTCCATTTGCTAACTTGATGGATTCTTGAAGCAAGAATAGGGGGAGTGTAGAAGTAGATAGAAAACTAAAGTTAACTACTTGGTACTATATGTGATTGGCACATTCTAAGGACATGGCTTGGCTCCAAATGGACATAACATCGAGGAATAACAGTTGAAAACAATTCCTAAGTCATGGTGCAAATGGATGTATCACTATGTTGGGTTTTTGGTCAAATAATCATGGCCATGGTCCAAGGGTCTCCAAAATGGTTGGGCAAGGTTGTTTCTGGTTCAAGGTTGTCAAATGGAACAATTTTGCAAAAGGAACTATATTGAAATTATTTATAGAAATTAATCTATGTCAAAAATACTCAAATAGACAACTTAAATCTAAATTCAATTTTAATTTGTTCAAATATTATTTTGGGACAGAGAATATGAAAGTACACATCCTAAGGTTTCCAAATATATTTTATTTGCAATTTTTGGATTTGTAGAATTTGAATTATGCCAAATTTCATCAAACAAGCATATTTGAATTTGAACAAATTTAAGTTTGTCAAATTTGAATTTGGACAGTGCCAAAAGTTTCTAGATGTCAAGGGATTTCCAAAAAGTCCAAGATTGCTAAATTTGACTAAGTGGTTGAAAAGATATGATGATTTGAAATTGCAGGGGCTTTTCTGCAAATCTATCAAAATTCTACCGGGAGAAATAATTCGAATTAAAGGCTGGGCCACGTGGCTGATCCTGATTGGATGGTACTGCTGACTGGGCTGCTGACCGTGCAGGCTGACGTGGATAAGTGGATCAATCTGATCCACTGGATCTGGATCTAACGGTGACGTACCCCTTCGCATAAGTGATCTGTTTTCGACCGTTCGATCAAGATCTAACGGCTGAGGAAGATGGTTTCGTACCTGGCCGGAGTTGTCGCCGGAAAGGTGACGCCGACGGCGCTCTGCTCACGGCACGGATGGCGGCGACGCTAGGAGGCGCCTCCGGGCACGGGGAGACCTCGAGGAGACTCCACGCAGAACAGGGAGGCCGATGGTGGGGTCTGCTTGCTCCCTCGCTTCCGAACTCGGTGGCGCGGCGTGGATCTGCGGCGGTGGTGTCGGGTCGTCGTCGGGGAGTTGTCTCCTGCTGCGGGAGAAGCACAAGAAGAGCATGAGGAGGTTCAGTAGGTTGCGGGGAAGTAAACGAGCACGAAATCAGCCGCAGGGACCTACTTCTGTGGCCGGAAACGATGGATAACGACGGCGGCCAGTACGAACTCCGACGAGCCATTCCGGTGGCCTCGGGAAACAAATGGCAGAGGGAGAGGAGGGGAAATGAGGAGGGGGTCCTGGGCTATAAGGAGGAGGTGACGGGGCATTGATGCACGGCCTTAATCGCGTGCAATCAAACGGAGAAGAAATGCCCGAAACTGCCGTTCTTCAGTTTCCAGAGATTGAAGACGATGACGTCATCATGACGTCATCAATTTTTTTTCTTTTATTCCTGTTTAATCATTTCTTTAATAACTTCTGCACAAAAACTCCAATTGGCATGAAATAAATTTCTAAATTCTTAAAATTTAATTTCCTTTCCAGAAAACTCATTTTCACAAACTTTTGAACACATTACATTTTTGAATTATGAAATTTGAATAATTCATTTAAAAGTGACTTAATAGCATTTTTAATACAAAAATCAAATTTAATTTTGAGAAAGGGTTTTATAAAAATACAGAGACATTATATAAGTCAAATATCATTTTTGAAAAGTATTTATACCCATTTTGCTATTTTATATTTTGAAATAGAAATGATTTCACTAATAGCATATTAATGCCATTTTAAAAATATCAATTATATAAATGAAAATTATTGGTTGAATAAAATATCAGGGACATCAATGTGATAAAATAACATTCTACAAAATCATATTTAATGGTTTTCATATTTTATGATTTTAAAATATGAAGAAACAATGATAGTCACTTAATAGAAAACATTAATTTTTATATGATTAAAACAATTTTTTAGAAATATTTTCTATGGTTCAACTATTGTTTTCTAAGACCCTTTTAGGAACTTTAATATTGTATATATTCAACATATTAGTGAAACCACAATTTGTATCCTTTTGTTATATTTCAAACATAGAGAATTTATTTAATAAATTTGGAAATGGGGTTTAGTAAAGGCAGAAAGGTTTTCCCAAATGAAAACATTGTTTTCTCAAAGTATCTTACTTGTTTTCATAAACAATTTATTTCTATTATTTTGTTTATTGACATAGCACTTGGAAAACAAGGATCCAACTTATATCTATTTTGGGGTTTTCAATAATAGTGAAACCCTTTTTAGAGATAAGAAGAAAAATATTAGAGATAACAATTCTCTAGTTTTTATATATCAAAAATATTTTCAAGATCATAATTGGGTTGAAAACATGTTTGGTGTAAGGGTTTGCTTAAGAAGAATTATTTTATTTATGTAGAAATATTTATTTTGAAATGACTTTAGGGGTTTATGGAATAGAGGTATATTGGATTTTCATTTCCAAAACATTAGAACATGCATTGTTTTCTTTTGTTTCTTTCATCTCATTTGGTTTTTGGTGACTTACTAAACATGAAAACAAAAAGTTTCAAATTTTTGTGATTTTTGCATTTTCCAAAAATCAGGGATGTTACATATGTGATTCATGCGGGCATTACAACAAGATACATAGACCATTATCCAACTGAATGTATGACTAATAATCCACCCTCTGAATGTCATCTGAGAAAACCTTGGGTATTAAGTTGCAAGCAACAGATAATTTCATTAAGCAAAGTGTGTAATGTAAACCTCGTTGTTTTCTCCATGATGGAAACAGCACATCCCCCACCCGTTACGTTTCTGTCACTCGATCGTGAGTAAAAGGGAGGCATGAACCCACTATCGATCATAAATACTCCCTCTTGGAGTTACAAGCATCTACTTAGCAAGAGCATCTACTAGCAACGGAGATCATGCAAGATCATAAATAACATACACATGAAAAGAACATGATAGATTGATAATCATTGGACATAGCATTCAATATTCATCGGATCCCAGCAAACACAACATGTAGCATTACAATAAGATGATCTTGATGATGTTAGGTAGCTCACAAGATCTAAACATGAGGCATAAAGAGGAGAGAACAATCATCTAGCTACTGTTATGGACCCGTAGTCCAAGGATGAACTACTCACGCATCATTCCGGAGGCAGGCATGGTGATATAGAGCCCTCCGGTGATGATTCCCTCTCCCGACAGGGTGCCGGGGAGAGCTCCAGAACCCTCCCGAACTAGGGTTGACAATGACGGCGGTTGCGGATGTTTCTGATGGAAAAGGCTCATGTATTTAGGGTTAACCTCCCGAGAGGTATAAATAGGCGAGAGGGGAATGTCGGTGGGCGTTCAGGGGGGCACACCACCCCTGGGCGCGGCCAGAGGGGGAGCGCTGCCCTATGGTCTGGGGCCCCTGTCGCCTCCCTCTGGGTCCCCTCCGGACTCCATGTACGTGATGACTTTCTAAGACTTTTGGCTTTCGAATCTTCCGATTCCCAGAATATTTCCAAAACAACTTTTCTGAAATAAAAAACAGCAGAAAACAGGAACTGGCTCTATGGGATCTTGTCAATAGGTTAGTCCCAGAAAATCGATAAAAATGGCATACAGTGTAAAGGAAACATGTAGCATATGGCATGAACACAACATGGAACATCAAAAATTATGGGTACGTTTATGATGTATCAACATCCCCAAGCTTAGTTCCAACTCGTCCTCGAGTAGTTAAATGATAAAAACAAATAATTTCTGAGGTGACATGCTACCAACATAAACTTGATCATCATAACGTAAAAGCATATGCACGCTGAGATCATAGTACTTTAAACACATGCATGATAGATATAATTTTAACAATGAAACTTAGCAATCACTTTGCATCATGAAAAGTAACACAAATAAAAGATCATGAATAATAATGCACTTGAAAGTTATACGCTTGTTTTGAGCATAAAGAAAACATATCAAAGTGACATTTTTCTTGTCCTTAAGAGTGGGGCAAAATATAAATGCCAGGACATCTTGAAAGTTCAAGTGGATTACTAGAAAAGATAATTTGAGAGCAAGTAGTAACACATCATGAATCAATCACTAATAATCTCTAGGACTGATGCACATTAAACTCGGAATGGCAACTACGCTCTCTCGACTATGCATAAAGTTATAAGATGGAGACTCAAGATAAAAGTAAAAGAAAGGCCCTTTGCATAGGGAAGCAGGGATTAACTCATGTGTTTTTCACACCCTAGTTTTGGGACCATTGTAATATGGTTTGATGGGAGCTGCTTGCTCTCGTTGGTAAACCCCAAGAGAAAAGGTTGTGAAGAGTGCAGCGGCAAGTTTTCCCTCAGTAAGAAACCAAGGATTAATCGACCAGTAGGAGGAAGGAGTAACTTCAGAAGGTTGAAGCAGCTGAGATGGCAGGGTGCACTACTGGTTCCTAAGCAACGTGGAACCTACACAACACAATCAAATCACTTTGCCCCAACAAAGCAGTGAGGTTGTCAATCTCACTGGTTTTGATGAACACAAAGAGGTTAAACGTATGGTGTGAAAAACAGTAGGAAAACAGTATGAAAGCAGTAGCAGTAGTATAAAAGTAGTAGGTGTTTTATCAGTATGAGGAAAAAGGACCGGGATCCACAATTCACTACTGGTGTCTCTCCGTGAAAGATAAATAACATGTGTGGTGAACAAATTACAGTTGGGCAATTGACAGAAATGAATGCTGCACCGTAGTTTATATGCAAGACATAAAGATTACTATGTGATTCATGCAGGCATTACAACAAAATACATAGACCGTCATCCAACTGCATCTATGTCTAATAATCCACCTTCCGAATATCATCCAAACAAACATTGGGTATTAAGTTGCAAGCAACAGATTATCGCCGTAAGCAAAGTGTGTAATGTAAACAAGGGAACTAGGTAAACACCGTTCTTTTCTCCCTAATGGCAACATCACATCCTCCATCTTTCACGTTTATGTCACTCGAACACAGATGCAAAGGAGGCATGAACCCACTATCGAGCATAAATACTCCCTCTTGGAGTTACTAGCATCTACTTGGCCAGAGATCTACTAATAACGACAAGCATGCAAGATCATAAATAACATACGCATGAAGATAACATGATAGATTGATAATCAAAAGACATAGCATTCAACATTCATCAGATCCCAGCAAACAAAACATGTAGCATTACACAAAGATGATCTCGATCATGTGAGGCAGCTCATGAGATCTAAACATGAGGTACAAAGTGGAGAGAACAACCACCTAGCTACTGCTATGGACCCGTAGTCCAGGGATGAACGACTCACGCATCACTTCGGAGGAGGGCATGGTGGTGTAGACCCTTCCGGTGATGACTTCCCCTCCAGGCAGGGTGGCGGGGAGAGCTACAGAACCCTCCCGGTTTCGGGATGACGATGACGGCGGCCTCGGGTGTTTTTTGGGACGAAGTGGTATATATTTAGGGTTTATGTCTTGGGGGTATAAATAGGCGAAAGGGCAAAGGCGGTGGAGGCCTGGGGGCCCACACCACCCCATGGCGCGGCCAGGGGGCGCGCCGCCCTATGGTGTGGGCCCCTGTGGCCCCCTCTGGGTCTCTTCGGGACTCCGTGGAACCTTCGGGAATTCTAGGACCTCCGAACTTCGAATTTCCCAATTCCGTGAATATTTCCATAAAAACTTTTCTGAAACTAAAAACAACAGAAAACAGGGAACTGGCTCTATGGCATCTTGTCAATATGTTAGTCCGGAAAATCGATAAAAATGACATAAAGTGTATAGCAAACATGTGAAAAACAACATTAAAACAACATGGAACATCAGAAATTAAGGATACGTTTATGACGTATCAACATCCCCAAGCTTAGTTCCTACTCGTCCTCGAGTAGGTAAACGATAAAACACACATAATTTCTAAGGTGACATGCTACCAACATAAACTTGATCATCAATAATGTAAAAGCATAAGTAAGCTGAGATAATAGAACTTAAACACAATCATGATATATAGAATTTTAATAATAAAGCATAGCAATCACCTTGCATCATGAGAAGTAACACAAATAAAAGATCATGAATAACAATGCAACAAAAGATACACGTTTGTTTCAAGTATAGAGAAAACATGGCAAAGTGATATTTTGCTAGTCCTTAAGAGTGGGGTAAAACATAAATGCCAGGACACCTTCAAAGTTCATGAGGAAGACTAGAACAAATAATTAGAGAACAAGCAATAACACATCGTGAATCAATGAATAATGTTTGTGGGACAAATGCACATAAAACTCAGAATGGCAACTATGCTCTCTCAACCGTGCATAAAGTTAGAAGATGGAGACTCAACATAAAAGTAAAAGAAAGGTTGTTCGCAGAGGGAAGCATGGATCACTCATGTGCTAGAGATTTTATTTTATTAAAAAGAGGTATAAAAAGCTTGACACTCCTCCCAACCTTCTTACACAAACCATGGCTAACCGAATCCTCGGGTGCCTGCCAACAATAACATACCGTGGAGGAGTGTCTATATTTTAAGAGAGGTGTATGCTTATGTCAATGAATGGTAAACAGAAAATACAGTACGTCACAAGCCAACTAGACTTCACAAGAGCAGCTCCCATAGAGGGACGCGTCTGGGTATAAGGTCATCCCTCTTTCTGTTTTGTTTACACAATTATGCTTTGACTAATGAATCAGGGGCAAAATAGTGACGAGAATTCGTTGTTATTAATTTGGGGCTGGGCACCCCGCTGCCAGCTCTTCTATCATTGGATAAGCGGATGAAGCCACTAGTACAGGGTGTGAAATTCCAATCAACAAGTGAGATAAAGATTCTCTATTTACGTCCTCATGATCTAAAAGAGGAGCACAAAACATGAGTAATTTAGAAAGTTTTAAAGGTAACACCTGAGCAATTTACTTTGGAGTGGCAATTAAATACCACATGTAGGTAGGTATGTTGGACACAATGGGAAAACTTTGGTTTTTGGGAGTTGGATGCACGAGTAGAGCTCATACTCAGTACAGGTGGAGGCTAGGAAAATACTGGGAGCTACAAATCAAGAGAGCATAAGAGCCATAATCATGCATAGCGACATAAATATCATTAATCAAAGCATAACTGGTACCACAAGTTCAAACAATAAATGATCATGGAGGCTATAAGTGACTGGTTCATAGTCATAAACATGGTGTGAGCATGCGCCAAGTCAACCAAATAAAACATTCAAAGGAGAATACCACAAATTTATGCTTCAATATGACAAGAACAACTCATGATTCTTTCAATGGCACATTAAACACTCTTAGCTATTTGAGTCTAATCATGCTACTAAATATCCACAAGGCTTTAGAATTAAAATAACATCTAACATGATATGAAAAAGTCTAGCCATAGTTTATACAAGCTTCTACTTGCACCGTTATAAATTCTACCTCAAGCAACAGTTTCTTTTCCCAACAAGCACCAGACAAAACATGTTAAACAAAAACTCTCTAAATGCTACAGAAAGTAAACATGAGAGTACTCACATAACACTACTAAAACTAACAGCTCTGAACAAGATATGAAATGAAAACAAGAGCTAAACAGGAAATTTTGCAACAACTAGAAGAAAAATTAAGAAAACTAGCATAGCAAATATTCAAACGAAAAAGCGGAGTGTGTGTCTCTCCCAAACAAGGAATGCTAGGATCAAACTATATTATTGTAGTAAGGAAAACAAAGGAAAACAAAAATAAGACAAAAGAAAAACAAACATACGCTCCAACTAAACTTCATATGATGTGAGCGAATAAAAATATAGTTTCACTAGAAGTGACATGATAGATTGTTGATGAAGAAGGGGATGCCTTGGGCATCCCCAAGATTATATGCTTGAGTCTTATTAAAATATTCTTGGATGAACCACAGGGGCATCCCCAAGATTTGACCTTGCACTCTTCTTGATCACATATATCACCCTCTTCTCTTGACCCTTGAAAACTTCCTTCACACCACACTCAAAGAGTAATTCGCATTAGAGGGTTAGTGCAACAATAAAAAATCCATTGGTTCTGTATGGAAAAATTGCTATAGATACTTATAAACATTAGATACATCCACTTATGTTTCATGAAGCAAAGAAATCCACTTGACATCGCAAAAGAGCAAATGCAAGAAAAATGGCAGAATCTATCAAAACCAGAACAGTCTGTAAAGAGGAATTTTTTTTGAAACACTTACGTTGCTCAGATTGAAAAACTTAAAGAACAAAAAAAGTTGCGGAATTAGACGAGGAATAAGAACAAGATATTTGAGGTCATTCTGATTTTTCTATGATTTATACGATTTTTTATGGTGGACAGCAGAAATCTGTTTCATGCGCAGAAATCCGAAAACCAACTCAAACTCTCGTCAGAAACTTTACTTGGCACTACTAAAACATGAAAAGAAAATATACAAAGGAGTTTCTAAAAAAGTATACAACCCCTTGGCTCAAAGAAAACAGAGAAAAACAAAGCAAAAATAAAGCCATGGGTTATCTCCCAAGAAGTGCTTTTCTTTAACGCGTTTTAGCTAGGCCCAGAAAAGTGGAATCAAGTATTTTCAAGTGAAGAAACATCCAAATTGTAACTCATTCGAATAATGTAATCAAAAGGCAACTTAATTCTTTTTCTAGGAAAGTGGTCCATACCTTTCTTGAGTGGGAACTGAAATTTAATATTCCCCTCTTTCATATCAATAACAGCACCAACAGTTCTAAGAAGAGGTCTTCCCAAAACAGTTTGACAAGAAGCATTGCATTCAATATTCAAGACAACAAAATAAAAGTGTACAAGATTATTATTAACCATGATAAGAATATCATCAACTCTCCCCAAATGTTTCTTTCTAACATTATCAACAAGACGAATATCCAAATAACAAGGTTCCCATGGTGGTAAATCAAGAATATCATAGTGTTTCTTGGGCACAACAGAGATACTAGCACCGAGATCACATAGATCATTGCAATAAAAATCATTCACTTTCATTTTAATAATGGGTTCCCAACCATCATCTAGCTTCCTAGGGATAGAGGTTTCACATCTTAATTCATCCTCTCTAATTTGCATGAGAGCATTTGTAATATGTTTTCTGAAAGCCATATTTATAGCACTAGTATTAGGACACCTAGAAAGATTTTGCAAGAACTTAATCACTTCAGTTATGTTTCAATCATCAAAGTCAAGATCATTTTTATCAAAGGTAATGGGACCATTGTTTCCCATGTTTCTAAAAAAATCAGCACTTTTATCAAGAACATTTTTAGCAATTTCAGACAGTTTTGCATTTTTAATAGCAGACGTGGGAGTGTTTCCCACACCATTTACTTTACCATTGATAGTAAAAGGTTTTCTAGCATGAAAGCTTCAGTTTTACTAGTGTTGGTAATGATGCAAACATTAGCTATATTATTCTTTCTAACTATTTCATCTTCTATTTCCCATCTGGCATGCAATTCAGCTAACATCCTAACATTATCATCAATTCGAATTTGGATAGAATTCAAAGTTTTAATTTCTTTAACATCATGAGGCATAACCTTTAGTTTCAGAAAATCAACATCAAGAGGAAGGCTATCAACTTTAGAAGCAAGAACATCAATTTTGCCAAATTTTTCCTCAACAAATTTATTAAAATAAGTTTGTGTACTAATAAAATTCTTAAGCATGTTCTCAAGATCAGAGGGTACACTTTTATTGTTGTTGTATGAACTACCATAAGAATTACCATAAGAATTACTATTATTGAGAGGATATGGCCTATAATTGTTGCTACCAAAATTACTCCTATAAGCATTGGTGTTGAAATTATTATTTTTAATGAAGTTCACATCAACATGCTCTTCTTGAGCAACCAAAGAGGCTAAAGTAAAATTATTTGGATAAATGGGAGCATGGACATTCACAAGCATAAACTTAATAGCATCAAGTCTTTCATTCAAAGAGGAGGTTTCTTCAACAGAATTTCCCTTCTTACCAGTTGTAGCTCTCTCAGTGTGCCACTCAGAATAATTTAGCATAATACCATCAAGAAGCTTTGTTGCTGACCCCAAGGTAATGGACATAGAGGTTCCTCCAGTAGCTGAATCCAGAAGGTTTCTTGAAGAAATATTCAGACCTGCATAAATGGTTTGCATGATCATCCAAGTAGTCAGTCCATGTGTGGGACAATTCTTTACTAAAGATTTCATTCTTTCCCAAGCTTTAGCAACATGCTCATTATCAAGTTGCTTACAATTCATAATGTTACTTCTTAAACATATAGTCTTAGCAGGAGGATAATATTTTCCAGTGAAAGCATCTTTACACTTAGTCCAAGAATCAATACTATTTCTAGGCAATGATAGCAACCATTCTTTAGCTCTTCCTCTCAAAGAGAAAGGAAACAATTTCAGTTTAATAATATCTCCATATACATCTTTATATTTTTGCATCTCACATAGTTCAACAAAATTATTAAGATGGGAAGCAGCATCATCAGTACTAACACCAGAAAATTGCTCTCTCATAACAAGGTTTAACAGGGTGGGCTTTATCTCATAAAAATCGGCAGTAGGAGCAGGTGGAGCAACAGGTGTGCTAATGAAATCATTGTTGTTGGTGCTAGTCAAGTCACACAACTTAGTGTTCTTAGGAGTAGTCATTTTAACAAGACTAAAAACATGAAATAAAACTACAGCTAGAATAGGAACTATTTTTTTGTGTTTTTGATAAAAAGAAGCAAACAAGACAAAATAAAATAAACTAAGAAAAACAAGAACAAAGAAAAGAGATTGGAATTGAGAGACTCCCCTTGCAGAAATTATCTTCCTCCCCGGCAACGGCGCAAGAAAATCTTGATGGGAGTGATATGTATCCAACGTGTCCATAATTTCGGATGCTCCATGATAATATTATGCCAATTTCTACATGTTTTCTCCCTTCTTTATAGCATTTTTACAAGTTTTCTGGGACTAACCTATTAAGAAGATGCCAAGTGGCAGTTCCCTGTTTTCTGCTGTTTTTACTTCAGAAAAGTTGTTCTGGAAATATTCTCGGAATTGGACCCCACAAAGCCCGAAGTGCCTATTTTCCCCGGAAGCATCCAGAAGACCGAAGAGGAGTCGAAGATGGGCACCAGGGGGCCCACACCATGGGATGGCCCCCTTGGCCGCGCCAGCTGGTGGTGTGGGGCACCCAGGGCACCACTGCCTCTGCCCTTTCGCCTATTTATTTCTCCCGGATGGAAAACCCTAGGGACCTGATCAAATATCCCCGAAAAGTTCCGCAGCCGCCGTCGCCGTCAACCCTAGATCAGGGGGTTCCAAAGCTGTCTCCCGGCACCCTGCCGGAGAGGAAATCATCACCGGAGGCCTCTCCATCACCATGCCTGCCTCCGGAGTGATGCGTGAGTAGTTCATCCTTGGACTACGGGTCCATAGCAGTAGCTAGATAGTTGTCTCCTCCTCATATGCCTCCATGTTTAGATCTTGTGAGCTGCCTAACATGATCGATATTGTTCTTATGTAATTCTATGTGTTGTGTTTGCTGGGATCCGATGAATATTGAAATTATGACAAGTTGATTATAGCCTTTATTGCATATGCTATTTTTGATCTTGCATGCTTTCCGTTGCTAGTGGTTTCTCTGGCCAAGTAGTTGCTAGTGACTCCAAGAGGGAGTATTTATGCTTGATAGTGGGTTCATGTCTCCTTTTCGCCTGTGCTCGAGTGATAGAAACGTGACGGGGGAGGATGTGATGTTGCCACTAGGGAGAAAAGAGCGGTGTGAGTACCCGCGTGTACAATCATTGCTTACATTACACACTTTGTTTAATGCAATTATCCATTGCTTGCAACTTAATACCTAAGGGGTTCAGATGATAACCTGAGGGTGGATTATTAGTCATAGATGCAGTTGGATTACAGTCTATGTATATTGTTGTAATGCCCGCACTAAATATCATAGTAGTCATCATGTCATGAATGTGCACTATGGTGCAACTTTTATTTGTCAATTGCCCAGCTGTAATTTGTTCGCCCAACATGCTATCTTTTATGGAGAGACACCACTAGTGAACCTATGAACCTCGGTCCATTTTCCTACACTGTTAAACAAATCACTACAATTTCCTGCTTTCTTCACTTACTGCAAGCATACACTATTTACCACACTATACGTCTAATCTTTGTTTTCACCAAGACCGGTGAGATTGACAACCTCACTGTACTGTTGGGAAAAAGTATTTTGGTTGTGTTGTGTGCAGGTTCCGCATTGTTGCTGACACCGGTGAGCCATCATCACCGTTAGTGGCATCAACATTCCAAAGATCCTCTTTCTCCTACTGGATTTATAACCTTGGTTCTTAACTAAGGTAAGTTCTTACCGATACACTCATCACACCCTCCCCTTTGAGTTCCAACACGCCATCACAAGCAGCAAGAATTCCTAGCACCATCGAGGCGTAGCAAAAGAATTTCTGGCGCCGTTGCCGGGGAGGAAGAAGTCTTCTGGCAAGGGAAGTCTCTCACTCTCAACCTCTTTATTTTGTTTATCGTCTTGTTTTTATTTTTGTCTTGTTTTGCTTCTTTATATAAAAAAAACAAAAAACAAAATAGTTTACTTTATAGCTGTTATTTATTTGCTTGCTTTCATTTTGCTAAAATGAGTTCCTCTAAGACTACTAAGTTGTGTGACTTCACTAGCACAAACAACAATGATTTTATTTGCACACCTATTGCTCCACCTGCTCCTACTGCTGCTTTCTATGAAATTAAACATGCTTTATTAAATCTTGTTATGAAAGAGCAATTTTCCAACTGCTGCTCACCTTAATAATTTTGTTGAACTATGTGAGATGCAAAAATATAAAGATGTGGATGGAGATATTATTAAACAGAAGTTATTCCCTTTCTCCTCAAGAGGAAGAGCTAAATAATGGTTGTTATCTTTGCCTTGAAATAGTATTGATTCATGGACTAAGTGTAAAGATGCTTTCATTGGAAAATATTATCCTCCTGCTAAGATTATATCCCTGAGAAGTGACATAATGAATTTTAAACAATCTGATAATGAACATGTTTCTAAAGCTTGGGAAAGAATGAAAACTATGGTAAAGAATTGTCCCACTCATGGAATGACTACATGGATGATTATACAAACCTTTTATGTAGGACTGAATTTCTCTTCAAGGAACCTATTGGATTCAGCTGCTGGAGGTACCTTTATGTCCATCACTTTGGGCAATGCAACAAAGCTTCTTGATGATATGATGATAAATTATTCAGAGTGGCACACTGAGATAGCTCCACATGGTAAGAAGGTAAATTCTGTTGAGGAAACCTGCCCTTTGAGTGAAAGGCTTGATGCTATTATGTCTATGCTTGTTAATGATAAAGCTCAAGTTGATCCCAATAATGTTTCTTTAGCCTCTTTGGTTGCTCAAGAAGAGCATGTTGATGTGAACTTTATTAGAAATAATAATTTTAACAACAATGCTTATAGAAATAATTTTGGTGGAAACAATTATAAGCCCTATCCTCCTAATAATGTTATGGTAATTCTTATCGCAATTCCTAAAATAACAATAAAAGCTCTACCTCTAATCTTGAAAACATGCTTAGAGAATTTATTAGCACACCAACTGCTTTAATAAATTTGTTGAGGAAAAGCTTGGTAAAATAGATGTTCTTGCCTCTAAAGTGGACAGCCTAGCTATTGATGTTGATTTTCTAAAACTGAAGGTTTTGCCACATGATGTTAAAGAAAGTAAAGCTTTGAATTCCATCCAAGTTCGAATTGATAATAATGTTAGGTTGATAGCTGAATTCCGTGCTAGGTGGGAAAGAGAAGATGAATTGGCTAGAAAGAATAATATTGCTAGAGTTTGCACTATCACAACCACTAGTAAAACTGAAGCTCTACGTGCTAGTAAACCTCCTACTATCAATGTTAAAGTAGTTGGTGTTAACAAGACTCCACCCCTTCGGTGAAACGTGCTAAATTGCCTCAAATCGTTGAAACTGCTTCTAATAAAAGTGCTGAATTTTTTAGAGATGTAGGGGATAATGGTCCCATTACTTTTGATGATAATAACATTGATTTTGATGATTGCAATATCTCTTTAGTTATTATGTTCCTACAAAATATTGCTAGAAGTCCCAATGCTAGTGCCATGAATATGTCCTTTACTAAACATATTACCAATGCTCTCATGAAAGTTAGGGAAGAAAAGCTGAAACTTGAAACATCTATCCCTAGGAAATTAGATGATGGTTGGGAGCCTATCATTAAGATAAAAGTAAATGATTTTGATTGCAATGCTTTGTGTGATATTGGTGCTAGTATCTCTATTATGCCTCAAAAGCTTTATGATATGCTTGATCTACCACCGTTGGAACACTGTTATTTGGATGTTCATCTTGCTGATAGTGCTAAAAAGAAACCTCTTGGTAGAATTGATGATGTTCTTATTATGGTGAACAATAACCTTGTCCCTGTTGACTTTTTTTATGAACATTGAATGCAATGCTTCTTGTCCTATTGTTTTGGGAAGACCTTTTCTTAGAACCGTTGGTGTTGTTATTGATATGAAAGACGACAGTATTAAATATCAATTCCCACTCAAGAAATGTATGGAACACTTTCCTAGAAAGAGGATGAAGCTACCATTTGACTCTATTATTAGAGCAAGTTATGATGTTGATGATTATTCAATTGAAAATACTTGAGTTGCTTTCTATGCCTAGCTGAAAGGCGTTAAAGAAAAGCGATACCGGGAGACAACCCGTTTTATTTCTCTATTTTCAACCCGTTTCCCTTTGTTTTATTTTGTGTGCTTTGCACCTGGTTATTGTCTATTTCCTTAGCAACACCTCTATATCTTTTCTGTTGTGTTTTTGTTGAGCCAAATAAAGCCTCTAGTGGAAAGTTGAGGCTATATTTCGGATTTCTGTTGTCCATTATTAATTTCGTATAAAATCACCAAAAATTCAAAATGACCAAAGTTTTTGTGTGGGTAATTCTGGGCTGTATACGCAACTTTTCTTCATTGACCACTTTTTGATTTAGGCAACAGAAGATTTTCGAGAAAAATCATCTTTACTTGTTTTCCTGTTTTGACAGATTTCTGCCAATAATTGCATTTGCATCTTAATCTCTTTCGTTTGATGTTCTTTTGGTAAAAAGAGTTTTAAAATAAGTTGTAACAGTATCTAATGTGTTTTTGAGTGTTAGGCATGTGTTGAAACTGAACCATGTGAATTTATTATTTTGATTACACTAACGTTTCTAATGAAGATTGTGAGAAGTTTGGTGTGAAGGAAGTTTTCAAGGGTCAAGAGAAGAGGATGATATGACGTGATCAAGAAGAGCAAAGATCTTAAGCTTGGGGATGCCCCGGTGGTACATTCTAGCAAATTGCAAGAAGAATCAAGCGTCTAAGCTTGGGGATGCCCAAGGCATCCCCTTCTTCATCGACAAATTATCAGGTCACTTCTAGTAAAACTATATTTTTGTTCGGTCACATCTTATGTGCTTTACTTGGAGCATCTTTTATTTTTTCTTTCAGTTTGTTTTTATTTTTGCAATAAGCTTGGTTGGACCCTATCATTCTTTTATTGGAGAGTGACACGCTCCGATTTTTCATGGGAATACTTTGTATTCTTAATCTTTCTCTGGTTGCTGCATTTATTTAGCTCCTGTTTTGCATGCATCTCTTATCAGAGTTGTTAGTTTTAGTAGTGTTATGTGAGTAATCTCATGTTTGCTTGCTGTATCATAAATAGTATATTTGTTAAAACATATCTTGTATGGTGCTTGTTGGGAAATGAAACTGCTGCTTGAAGTAGAATTTATAACAATGCAAGTAGAAGCTTGTATAGACTGTGGCTAGAACTTTTTCATGCCATGCTAAATGTTATTTTAGTTTTAAAGCCTTGTGGTTATTAAGTATCATGAATAGCCTCAAATAGATGAGAGTGTTTAATATGCCATTGAAAGATTCATGAGTTGTTCTTTCATAAGGAAGCATAAATTTATGGTATTCTCCTTTGAATTTTTTATTTGGTTGACTTGGCGCATGCTCACACCATGTTTATGGCTATGAACCAGTCACGAATAGCCTTCATGACCACTTAGTTTTTGAACTTGTGATAACGTTTATGCTTTAATTAATGATGTTTATGTCTCTATGCATGATTATGGTTCTTATGCTCTCTTGATTTGTCGCTCCCAGTCTTTTGGTAGCCTCCACATGTACTGAGTATGATCTCTACTCGTGCATCCAAATCCCTTAAACCAAAGTTTTTCCCATTGTGTCCACCATACCTACCTACATGTGGTATTTAACTGCCACTCCAAAGAAAATTGCTCATGTGTTACCTTTAAAACTTTCAAAACTACTCTTGCTTTATGTTCTTGTTTTTGCTCATGAGGACGTCAATGGAGAATCTTTATCTCACTTGTTGATTGGATTTCACACCCTGGACTAATGGCTTCCTCCGCTTATACAAATGATAGAAGAGCTGGTAGCAGGGTGCCTAGCCCCAAATTAATGCAAACAAATTCTCTTCACTATTTTTTGCCCCTGATTTATCAGTAAAAGCATAATTGTGTAAACAAAAGAGAAAGAGGGATGAACTTCTACCCAGATGTGTCCTTCACATGGGACCCGCTCTTGTGAATCCAGTTGGCTTGTGACGTACTGTATTTTCTGTTTACCCTTCGTTGACATTAGCATACATCTCCCAAAATATAGACACTCCTCCACGGTATGTGATTGTTGGCAGGCACTCGAGCATTCGGTTAGCCATAGTTTGTGAAAGATGGATGGGAGGAGTGTCAAACTTTTAATACCTCTGTTTAATAAAATAAAAAGCTCTAGCACATGAGTTGATCCCTGCTTCCCTCCGCGAAGGGCCTTTCTTTTACTTTTATGTTGAGTCTCCATCATCTAACTTTATGCACAGTTGAGAGAGCATTTTTGCCATTCTGAGTTCAATATGCATTTGTCCCATAAACATCAATAATTGATTCATGATGTGATATTGTTTGTTCTTAAATTATTTTTTCTAGTCTTCCTCATGAACTTTGAAGGTGTCCTGGCATTTATGTTTTGTCCCACTCTTAAGGACTAGTGAAATACCACTTTTCCATGCTTTCTCTATACTTGAAACAAATGTTTATATTTCTTTGCATTATTATTCATGATCCTTTATTTGAGATACTCTTCATGATGAAAAGTGATTGCTATGCTTTATTATTAAAGTTATATTTATCATGTTTGTGTTTGAAGTTCTATGATCTCAGCGTACACATGCTATTACATTATGATGATAAAGTTTATGTTAGTAGCATGTCACCTCAGAAATTATTGTGTTTTATCATTTACCTACTCGAGGACGAGTACTAAGCTTGGGGATGCTTGATACGTCTCCACCGTATCTATAATTTTGTATGCTCCATGATAATATTATGCCAATTGATACATGTTTTCTCCCTTCTTTATATCATTTCTACACGTTTTCCGGGACTAACCTATTAACAACATGCCAAGTGCCAGTTCCCTGTTTTCTGCTGTTTTTATTTCGGAAAATTTGTTCTGGAAATATTCTCGGAATTGGACCCCAAAGCCCGAAGTGCCTATTTTCCCCGAAAGCATCCAGAAGACCGAAGAGGAGTCGAAGACGGGCACCAGGGGGCCCACACCATGGGGTGGTGCCCCCCCTTGGTCGCGCCAGCTGGTGGTGTGGGGCCCCCAGGGCTCCACCGCCTCCGCGCTTTCGCCTATTTATTTCCCCCGGATGGAATACCCTAGTCACCTGATCAAATATCCCCGAAAAGTTCCGCAGCCGCCGTCGTCGTTAACCCTAGATCGGGGGGGTCTGAAGCTGTCTCGCCGCACCCTGCCGGAGAGGAAATCATCACCGGAGGCCTCTCCATCACCATGCCTGCCTCCGGAGTGATGCGTGAGTAGTTCATCGTTGGACTACGGGTCCATAGCAGTAGCTAGATGGTTGTCTCCTCCTCATATGCCTCCATGTTTAGATCTCGTGAGCTTCCTAACATGATCGAGATTGTTCTTATGTAATTCTATGTGCTGAGTTTGCTGGGATCCGATGAATATTGAACTTATGTCAAGTTGATTATAGTCTTTATTGCATGTGCTATTTGTGATCTTGCATGCTTTCAGTTGCTAGTGGTTGATCTGGCCAAGTAGTTTCTAGTGACTCTAAGAGGGAGTATTTATGCTTGATAGTGGGTTCATGTCTCCTTTTCGCCTGTGCTCGAGTGATAGAAACGTGATGGGGGAGGATGTGCTATTGCCACTAGGGAGAAAAAAGCGGTGCGAGTGCCCGCGTGTACAATCATTGCTTACATTCCACACTTTGTTTAATGCAATTATCTGTTTCTTGCAACTTAATACCTAAGGGGGTTCGGATGATAACCTGAGGGTGGATTATTAGTCATAGATACAGTTGGATTACGGTCTATGTATATTGTTGTAATGCCCGCACTACGGTGCAACCTTTTTATTTGTCAATTCCCCAGCTGTAATTTCTTCACCCAGCAGGCTATCTTTTATTGAAAGACACCACTAGTTAACCTATGTACCCCGTTCCATTTTCCTACACTGTTAAACAAACCACTACAATTTCCTGCTTTCTTTACTTACTGCAAGCATACACTATTTTCCACACTATACGTCTAGTCTTTGTTTTCAGCAAGACCGGTGAGATTGACAACCTCACTATACCATTGGAACAAGGTATTTTTGGTTGTGTTGTGTGCAGGTTACGCGTTGTTGCTGACATCGGTGAGCCATCACCACCGTCAGTGGCATCAACCTTCCGAAGATCCTCTTTCTCCTACTGGATTGATAACCTTGGTTCTTAACTGAGGGAAGTTCTTGCCGCTACACTCATCACACCCTCCTCTTTTGGTTCCCAACACGCCATCACAAGCAGCAAGAATTCCTAGCACCATCGAGGTGTAGCAGGGAGCTTCTTGCTCTCGTTGGTAAACCCCAAGCGAAAAGGTTGTGAAGAGTGAGCGACAAGTTCCCCTCGGTAAGAAACCAAGGTTTGATCGACCAGTAGGAGGAAAGAGTAACTTCAGAAGGTTGAAGCAGCTGAGATGGCAGGGCGCACTACCGGCTCAGAAGCAACGTGGAACCTACACAACACAATCAAATCACTTTGCCCCAACAAAGCAGTGAGGTTGTCAATCTCACCGGTTTTTCTGGACAGAAAGAGGTTAAACGTATGGTGCGGAAAACAGTATGAAAGCAGTAGCAGCGGTATGAAAGCAGTAGGTGTTTTATGAGTATGAGGAAAAAGGAACGAGGTCCACAGTTCACTAGTGGTGTCTCTCCGTGAAAGATAAATAACATCTGTGGTGAATAAATTACAGTTGGGCAATTGACAGAAATGAAGGTTGCACCGTAGTGCATATGCAAGACATAAAGATTACTATGTGATTCATGAGGGCATTACAACAAAATGCATAGACCATCATCCAACTTCATCTATGTCTAATAATCCACCCTTCGAATATCATCCGAACAAACATTGGGTATTAAGTTGCAAGCAACAGATTATCGCCATAATAAAAGTGTGTAATGTAAACAATGTAAACTAGGTAAACACCGTTGTTTTCTCCCTAATGGCAACAGTACATCCTCCATCCGTTACGTTTCTATCACTCGAGCACAGATGCAAAGGAGGCATGAACCCACTATCGAGCATAAATACTCTCTCTTGGAGTTACTAGCATCTACTTGGCCAGAGCATCTACTAATAACGGAGAGCGTGCAAGATCATAAATAACATATGCATGAACATAACATGATAGATTGATAATCAGAAGACGTAGCATTCAATACTCATCAGATCCCAGCAAACACAACATGTAGCATTACATAAATATGATCTCGATCATGTGAGGCGGCTCACGAGATCTAAACATGAGGTACAAAGTGGAGAGAACAACCATCTAGCTACTGCTATGGACCCGTAGTCCAGGGATGAACTACTCACGCATCACTTCGGAGGAGGGAATGGTGGTGTAGACCCCTCCGGTGCTGAATTCCCCTCCCGGCAGGGTGCCAGGGAGAGCTCCAGAACCCTCCTGATCTCGGGATGACGATGACGGCGGCCTCGGGTGTTTTTCGGGACGAAGTGGTATATCTTTAGGGTTTACGTCTCGAGGGGTATAAATAGGCGAAAGGGCAAAGGCGGTGGACTCCTAGGGGCCCCACACCACCCCATGGCGCGGCCAGCGACGCCGCCCTATGGTGTGGGCCCCCTGTGGGCCCCCTCTGGGTCTCTTCGGGACTCCGTGGAACCTTCGGGAATTCTAGGACCTACGGACTTCGAATTTCACCATTCCGAGAATATTTCCATAACAACTTTTCTGAAACTAAAAACAGGAGAAAACAAGGAACTGGCTCTGTGGCATCTTGTCAATAGGTTAGTCCGGAAAATCGATAAAAATGGCATAAAGTGTATAGCAAACATGTGGGAAACAACATGAAAACAACATGGAACATCAGAAATTAAGGATACGTTTATGACGTATCATGGTTGTGGGAGACAAAAATGTGAGCCAACAAAAACTTTTGTGATGTGTTTGTGTGGACCAATAGTATGTGACCATGGTTAGCTATACAATGCAAGCAATGTTTTCTTTTGAGTCAAGTATCAATTTTCCTAAAAGGTTCAATATTGTTTCTCTCATGTTTTCCATATGATACCTTGACTAATTTTTTTCCAAGTATTGGGTCATGCGTGTTTCAACTTGAAATATGATTTGTCTTTGTTTCATCTTAGAAAACAAAATGGAATTTGGAAAATTGGATGTCTTCCTTTGATATTTCTATTAGGGTTTATCCGTGAAAAATTAGCCAAATACCAATTTCTAGCACTTGTTTTCAATATGTTACATTATCCAATTTTATGTTTTCTTGGCTTATATTTGTTCTCTGATGTGTGGACTACAACCTTGGTTTGATTTGTGTAGTTTGAAAACATATACTTGCATGCTTGTTCTTGTGTCAAGAAAATAACAGAGAAAAACAGAGAATTTTAAAAACAGAAGGAAACTGAAAGATACCCTTTTTCTAGCATGTTTTCATAGCCTTGCACATTTTCAAAAATATATTAAAAATGTGTTTCTCGATGTTTATGACAGGTTTAACAATGTCCAACTTGGAATTCCAAATTTGGAATTCGTTTGATAATTTAATCAAGCATAAACATTTTGATGGTTTTGTCTATTTCCAACACTTAGCAAATGTTGCTAAGTTACTTTTCTGAACTTTTCTGAATCCTCTTTTTGGCAGAATTTTGAGTGATTGTATTTGGTTGTTTTGGTTAAAATTGAGGGGTGAGACATTGCCTAACCTACTCCCCTATGTTTGCACTTGAGATGGGTGCTTTGGATCCCCTTTGTGGTTGATTAGGGAGAGAGAAATGAGAGGGAGAAGAGAGGCCGACAGAGAGCCGAGATAGAGGGGGGGACAGACCGCGGACACACAGTGTGCGCCCCACCGTGCGCCACTGTGGCCACGAAACCGCGACCAGCATGCTCTCCTCGCCGCCTAACACCAGTGCATGCCACTCCCTACGCGTAGCCACCCGTTTGCATAGTGCCACGACGCCACAGACACCGCCCCATGCCACCCGCGCCCGTGCCCGTAGCCATGCCACAGATGCACACACCCGTGCCGCGCCTATAAGGCATGCCCCTCCACGCCACCTCGCCACCCACTCCACCGCACGCCCTAGCCACCCCATTCAACCTCGGTCGCTCTCTATGAGCGGCACGAGGGAAAAAACCCGCCGCCGGCCACCGCAAGCCCCATCGCAGGTGGAGCTCACCCCGTCCGTTTTCAACACGCCATTTCAGCCTAGACTTGCTCCCCGCCCTTGCACAAACCACCTGACCCCTCGCCTTCGCCGATTGTGTGCAGGAATGTCCCCGCCGTCCTTGGAGCCGCCGTGGACGCGCTGCTCGCCGCCGGTGATTGGAGCTACTGTTGTTGCCGTTGTCTGCTCCCCTGCACAGCCACGACCCCGCGTCACTACCGTACACTGCCCCTAGGTGAGTCAGGACTCGTCACCATTCTCGGCCTTTTCCGCGAAGAGAGAGAGAGAGAGAGAGAGAGATGCCAGGAAGACGACGCATGTGGACTGTCGATCGCGAGATTCACGACCCCCTTTGAACGCGCGTGTTCCCATGCCATGCAGCGCGCGCGCTCGAGCCGTGGGCTGGATTTGGCTCTAGTTGGGCCGCGCCGGGACAGATCTGGCCCGTGTAGTATTTTTCCTTGTGATTTTATTCTTTTGGAAAATAAATAGAAACAACACCCTAGATTTTCCCTAGGAAAAATAGGAAAAATGCAGATATGGCCAAACAAAAAATCATGGTTGTTACCCTAGCATATTCTTAACCATGTCCAAGTGGTAGATCTACTTTTTAATTATTATTTTAGTAGCAGTCACTGTTTTGGCAGAACTTATCTGTCTGGCCATGTTTTTCATAACTTTTAGAATAAGAATCCTAAAAACAAAAACTCAAATTCTTTGGATAGTGCTTAGTGATACCTACCAGCAGCACTTGGCCTTGCTTGCAGGAAAGCTTCCTAGAGAAAATTCCATGCATTTTGGTAAATATCCAGAGAGTACTTCTAGGATTTTTGTCAGTTGTTTGGTGATGCTTTTTTATGTGAATCCAATTGGATCAGCTTGTGTATTCTTAGATCTATCTAATCCTAGCTTGGTAAAAAATTTGGAGCTCTAGAATAATTATGGTGTGCATAACTAGATTTGGCCCTTTTCTATTTTTATTTATTATTGTGTGAATTAGTTCTATTCGATATGTGAGTATTAGAATTATGTTTTCTAGAATGTGTAAGATTGTTATCCTCTGTTGTTAGGTTGTTTTCTTACATAACTAGCATGTTAGGAAATGTTTAGTACTTTGTGTGTTGATTGAAAGTAGTTTTGCTAGTCTAGTTATTTTCTAGAATTTCCTAATGTTTAGGAAATTGTGGCATGTTACTTTTATGTTTAGTAGTTAAGTTTTTGATGTTGTTATGTTAGGTCTAGTACCATTTTGGGTACTGATATTAGGGGTGTATAACCTCTATTAGCTTGTACTTTGAATTATAGGAAAGCATGAGTAGTTTTGACTTGATTAAATTGCTTCCTATTATTATCACTAGTATGAGTATTGTTTTTTATGCTTGTTTAGTGGGAGATTATTTTTACCAAGTATGACCAGAGGCATTGTGACCTCTTAATGCCTTTGTAGTCTAGTGGAATACCTACTGATGCCATTGCATTTAGGTGAGAAACATAATTTCTCCACCATAGTCATGTTTTCTAGTAGTCTGGTTTTATGTGTGTGCAATATTTTTGCCTTTGGTAAATTGAGTGATAAATTGTTTTGTGTATTGTTTTCTGTATGTATTGCTTTTGTGCTATTGTTTGCCTTAGTTGGTTCTGAATGTGTGTCCTTTATTTCTTTTTATGACGTTAGAAAACGAAGAAGAAGATATTGGGGAGGAGGATTATTTTAGCTCTTGTTATTTCCAAGAGTAGAAACATGATCAATACGAAGGTAAGCCATCCTAATGTTTGTTGTTATTATACTTATCATTATCTATCATGCATGTTTTACTTCTGAAGTTTTACAAAAATATTGTTAACAAAACTATTTTTGTTGTGGCTATTACTACTATTAATATGAGAGAATTCCTTATTTGGCCCTTACTTAAAATCTTGTTCCCTATTTGGCCCTAAAATAAATCTTCCCTATTTGACACATTAACTTTATTTTCTTCCTAACATTGCCCTATAGTGCATTCTAAACACAAATGAGGACGTAAAAAGACTCTTTTGCCCCTGATGAATTTTTTTACCAAAATTTATAATGGAAGTTAAAAATAAGCATAGTTAGATTATATGCCATGTTGGTCCCACACGATACAAATATTACTTTAAACATACACGTCTGGAGTATTTTTTGTGCCGACAGTATTTATTTATTTTTGCGGAGAGTACTCTTTCACTATGTAGAACAATTCACTGCAGGCTACAGTAGAACGCACCACTGTATGTTACAGTGCACGCCACGGTACATGCTACGGCAGTATATTCCGTTTACCGTTCTACATTACAATAGGACTCTAAATACCACGCTAACGTTCATGCTATATTAAACCCATAATTTTCCCTATGGGTATATATACCTTCTATTGCAATATTAGTTATTTAAAGTCAAATATGTTTCAAAAAAATACGTACAAAATTATTTTCTTTATTAGTATGTACACGCTAAAACAATATACATACAACTTTATTTTTATTATTAGCAGATACTATTTCCGAATGCCAATATGATATATTTTATAGACTCCACATTTTTCAGTTTATTTTTGGTATTAGTATGTACACACTTTATACTATTTCTGAACACCAATACTTCTGTCTATGTACACACTTTATTTTCAGTATTAGTGCATTCAAAATATCTGAAAATATGTCCGGACAATGTGGTAGCTGAATAATATAACCTAGCGGGGATGTGTGAACAATATGGTAGTTGAGCCGGCAAACCTGACTAGCGCATTCAAAATATTTGATAAGTGTGTCTGAACAATGATATTGCTAAATCGGGGAATCTGGCAGTCGCATTCGAAATATCTAATAACGGTGTCCAAATAATGTGTAGCTGACTCGGAGAAATTGGCGGGTGCATTAATATGTCCGAACAATGAGTTAACTGAACCAGATAGAATGGAACTTGTTTTTCTTTAAAGCAAAGTACTAAATATTTTTAACAAAAAATGGCAACCAAAACTTAATAGTGTGTATGCCTGCAGCCCTACATCACATATATGAGTCACGCGACAGTTGGAGTGACAGCATTTTTAGTACTGCACAATACCAATTCTCTTCCCGTGACTACTAATTCTAAAATGTGCATACATGCCGTACTCTACGAGTAATTTTACTAGTAAAACTGTAGCAAGTACTACTACTCCACTTCACTGCACGTCGCTGGATTTTCGAATGTGTGCGCTTGCATGCCAGGATGCTCAAGTGATTAGAGCGTGTACTGGTCTGGTTTTGGGCCGCCGCACGCGGATACATCGGTGCGGCGCCACCGTGTAGTCTCGCCCTAGAATCTAACTATACTTATTTTCGACTTCTATTATGAATTTTGGTACAAAAATTCATCAGGGGCAAAATAGTCTTTTTTACATCTCATTTGTGTTTAGAATGCACTATAGGGCCATGTTAGGAAGAAAATGAAGTGCAAGTGTCAAATAGGGAAGAATTTTTTTAGGGCCAAATAGGGAACAAGATTTTAAGTAAGGGCAAAAATGGAATTCTCTCTATTAATATTATATGTAACTATCACATTGCCAGTAGTCAAACTTGGTGTTACCAAGCCTTTAGCCACCATATGGTATATAAATACCACCCAAATGAATAATCTTGAAGTCCCTAAGTGGACACCTTAAAATGTGTTTTTGTAAACAAAAGCTTTATGGAAAACACTCGGTGGAAAGGTGTGACCTTGTTCACTGGAGGAGCCAAAGAGGAAAGTATTTGAAATTGTTTTACAAAATAAACATAACCTAGTCTTCGCTAGACAACCAAGACGTACTACCACTCTACCTCAACATGGGCAAAAGGCCTTGCTAGAAACTTATTCGTGTTAGTGTGTGTTCTGTCCCAAGTGCTATAGAGGAATGGATCCTCTAAACCGAAATGTCGCCAGGTGTGAGATACGGGACATGCAAAGTGTGGGATTAATTTTCCCTCCAATTAAAACAGTTGGGTCTCCTATCAGGGTTGTGTGGGACACGGTACCGGGGAGAACAAACCCAGTTGAAGGGATAGTCATATACTAGCTTGAACATAGTGGAAGGTTTTGACTAGTTATCTTATGTTCGCATACTGTCGCGGACAGTCCATGGGTGATTCATGGCAGATGTTCTGGATCTTGTGTATTGTGTACACCTCTGCACATTAAAACTATTCGGAATAGCCGCGTCCTCGGATATGGACAGTTGAATGGCCATGTAGCTAGCATTGTGGCAATGTTTTCAAAAGGATGGTTTGAAAGAGGATTTGTACCTGCGAGGTATTGGAAGATGAACTTTGTACCTGGGAGGTACACATGAGAAAAAGCTGGAAGTTGTTTTACAAGAAGTTTTGCAGAGAAAAAGAAAAATGAAAAACTTTCTTTTCTAAGCAAACCCTTACAAAACCTCTTGGTTATGCGATATCTACAAGAGAAACTATATTATTTTCTTTTTAAGTATCTTCTTCAACAAAGATATAGAGATGTCAAATCAACCATGATGTATCTTTCATCCATCATGGGTAGCAAACTCTATGTATAGCCTACCCATTCCACCATATAAGCATACTTGCATTTTTTAAGCTATAGATACCATTCTAGGATCTGGATTCGCTTTCAGATGTTGCCATGATGATGGAGCACAAGCGCCAGAATGCCTTTGACAACCGTAAGAGAAAGATGATGATGCGAGGAGGGTCTAGTGCACCTAGGGCTCGCATTACCCCTTATGTGAGGCCACCACCACCCATAGTGCCTGCTTATGCACCTCGCCCAAATCATCAGTATGTACCAAGGCCCAACCACAACAACAACAACCGTGCTTCTTATGCACCCAAGCCTGGAGGAAATGGCAATGGAAACAACTTCAATCATGCTGCAAAGCCTAACACAAACTCAAAGCCAAATGGAGGTTGCTTTGTCTGTGGGAAGGAAGGACACTTCACTCTTGAGTGCCCTACCAAGAATGCTGCTCCATCTCAGCCCACCGCAGCCAAGATGAACCAAGGTCCAGTCATGAGGAGGCACAATGTGATGATGGGACATCTGAATAATGTCACTGATGGGGAAGCACGGGAGGCACCAGACATGGTGATGGGTACGTTTCCTGTCAACTCTCTACCAGCTGCAGTATTGTTTGATTCTGGTGCATCGCATTCCTTTGTCACTAAGCCGTTTGCTGAGAAAAGTGGTATGAAGCATACCCGTATGCACAACCCTATGTTAGTACAAATACCTGGAGATAAAACCAAAGCCAACCTTGTTTGCAATGAAGTTCCCGTGGAGATACAAGGGAAAACTTTTCATGCCAACCTGGTAGTAATGGGATCCCAAGGGATAGAAGTAGTATTGGGTATGAATTAGATGACCAAGTATAAGGGTATTATTGATTGCACCAAGAAGTCCATTTCTATGACCACTAGTGATGGAGATAAAGTTGCCTACACCGCAACCAAGCCTTCATCAAAGATTTATTTCCACACTAGCATAGCCAACCCCACACTTGAGGAAGTTCCGGTAGTATGTGAATACCAGATGTTTTTCCAGAAGAATTACCCGGTATGCCCCCAGATCGGGATATCGATTTTATTATTGAGTTAGCACCTCGAACCGGACCTATAGCAAGGAAGCCTTATCGGATGAATCCGAAGGAGTTAGATGAGTTGAAGAAACAGTTGGGTGACATGTTGAGGAAAGGTCCGATTCGCCCCAGTGCATCACCATGGGGATCACCTGTCATTTTTGTGGACAAATGGAGCGGTACCACTCGCTTATGTGTGGACGATCGCAAGTTGAATGATGTAACCATCAATAACAAGTACTTGTTGCCCAAAATTGAAGACTTGTTTGACCAGCTAAATGGGGCTAGGATCTTCTCAAAAATCGATCTTCGCACTCGTTATCACCAACTGAAGGTTCGTGATACCGGTATTCCCAGGACCGCTTTCACCACTCGTTACGGGTTGTATGAGTACACCGTGAAGTCTTTTGGTCTAACCAATGCCCCTGCCTATTTCATGAATCTCATGAACAAGGTGTTCATGGATTATTTGGACAAGTTTGTCGTAGTGTTTACCAATGACATTCTTATTTATTCCAAGAGTGAGGAAGAACACGAGAACATCTGAGAATTGTGCTCGGAACACTTCGTAAGCATCAACTGTATGCTAAGTTCAGTAAGTGCCAATTCTAGCTAAAGGAATTCGGATTTCTTGGACATGTGGTATCGGAAGGAGGGAATTCTGTTGACCCTGATCTTGCTCAGTCTGTGGCGAAGCATGCTACTCCGACCAATCCGACTGAAGTCAGATCATTTTTGGGTTTAGCAGGATATTACCGCAAGTTTTTTCAAGGATCCTCGAGCATTGCCAGACCACTCACTCAGTTTCTCGAGAAGTATAGTAAGTTCGTATGGACGGACAATTGTGAAGAGAGTTTTCAAGAGTTGAAAAAATCGACTGGTGTCTGCTCCGTTACTCATTATGTCGGACGTCACCAAGAGTTTCTATGTTTATTGTGATGCTTCTAAGCTTGGTCTTGGAAGTGTTCTCATGCAAGAAGGGAAGGTCATAACTTATATCTCACGCCAGTTGAGACCTCATGAGTTGAACTACCCCACGCATGACTTAGAGCTTGCCGCAGTTGTTCAAGCCCTCAAGGTATGGCGACACTTTCTTATGGGAAAAAGATGTGAAATATACATGGATCATAAGAGTTTGAAGTATATCTTTACTCAGCATGAACTCAATATGAGGCAACACCGTTGGATTGAGCTCATTAAAGATTATGATCTAAGTATCAACTATCACCCTGGAAAGGAAAATGTTGTTACTGATGTTTGATACGTCGAAAACGTATCTCCTTTTCCGAACACTTTTCCTATTGTTTGCCTCTAAACTTGTGTGTTTTGAATGCAACTAACACGTACTAACGCTGTTTTCAGCAGAATTACTTTGGTGTCTCATTTTTGTGCAGAAAAATCAACTTTCGGGAAATTGCCCAGAAAAGACCTCATTGGTGTTTTCACACCGGAAGGCCCCGAGAGCTAGAAGGGGGCCAGGAGAAGAGCCACAGGGTGGCCACACCCCCTGGCCGCGCCATCATAGGGTGTGGGCCACCCAGAGCCGCCCTCGGACTCTCCTTTCGACTACAAATAGTCTTCAACCCTAAAACGCGAGGGGGTTCGATAGTTTTCCAGAAAGAAGTCCATAGCTCCGCCGCTACCCCGAACCTCGATTCGGGGATCAGAAGTTCCTGTTCTGGCACCCTGTCGGGACGGGGAATTGGAGGAGATCATCACCATCGTCATCACCAACACCTCTCTATCGACCATCCATGTTTCCCCCATCAATCTGTGAGTAATTCCCCGTTGTAGGCTGAAGGGGATGGTAGGGATTGCATGAGATCGTTCATGTAATAATGCCATGATTGTTAGGGCATAGTGCCTAGTATCCTCTATTAGTGTTATTGACATTGTTGCAACTTGTTATGCTTAATGCTTGCCACTTTGGGCCCGAGTGCCATGATCTCGGATCTGAACATGTTATTGAATCACGATGATAATTATTTTTTCTTGATCATACCTGCAAGTTGTTTACACATATCGTTGTCCGGAACCCGAGGCCCCGAAGTGACAGAAATTGGGACAACCAAAGGGGATGGCTGTGATGTGAGGATCACATGTGTTCACGGAGTGTTAATGCTTTGCTCCGGTGTTCTATTAAAAGGAACACCTTAATTACCAGTAGTTCCCTTGAGGCCCCGCTAAAAACGTGCTGGTAGGACAAAAGATGTTGTGCAAGTTCTCATTGCGAGCACGTATGACTATTTACGGAACACATGCCTATGGTTACTTAGTGCTTGGATGCTTTATCATATTTATCTGCAATGCCCATGACTTGATCATTATATGAACTATCTTATCCATGAAACGCCCGTTAATCCATCCTTATGCCTACAGTATTTAATTCCGTTGTTTACTTCAAACACTACTGGGTTGTTTTCATTCCACTCCTGCTATTATTTCACTACTTCTGCTACTATAAAACTGTTACTACTGATAAACCACTTTGAACAAAAGTACTTTCCGGGGCATGTGAATTGACAACTCACTTGTTAAGGCTAACAAATATTCTTTCTCTCCCCTTGTGTCAAATCAATAAATTTGGGTTTTAGTTCCCTCGAAGACTGTTGTGATCCCCTATACCATTGGGTCATCAAGACTAATTTCTAGCGCCGTTGCCGGGGAGCATAGCTTTATTTGCGAGCTCATCGGAGAGTACTATTATCCACTGCCATCATTCATCATGGGTAAGACTCCTGATGGAAAGTTTCCTATATTACCATCCTCTACGAGAAGAGGTACAACTCTGAACACCTCTGTTGCTCTTGATTCGTCGTCTGTTATGAGTAAGCTGCTTACACCACCACATGCTACACATGCTATTTCTGCTGAATTTGAAAATACTTCTGATACTTTTGATGATGCTTCTACTGTTCTTGATGAGAGTGGTTCTCTTGGTCCTTTCTTAGATGCTACTATTGCTAAAGCTAAAAATATTGCAAACACTGAAACTCCTGATAAAAATATTGTTACTCCTGCTGTTTCACCGTAGCTTGAAGAGAATCCTAGTGATGATTTTGATGATTCCTATATTGATCTAAATGATGATCTTATTGATGAAACATGTGCTATGAAGGATAAATATGCTGTTATACGTCTTATTGAAAGTCGTATTGTTAAATATAAATTATCTCCTGATGCTAAGTTTTCCACTTCTCCCATTAATATTAGGGATAAGGATTACGATTTCTCTCTTGATTTATCTTATATATATATTGTTGAGAAAGAACCTTTTTGTGGTACTGAAAATGAAAGTGCTATGAAACATATGAATGAGCTCTCCTCTTTGAGTCGTTTATTCTCTCATGATCTTAAGAAACGTAGCTACTTTGTTACTAAAATATTCCCTTTCTCATTAAAAGATGAAGCTAAAACTTGGTTCAACAATTTGTCTCCGGGATCTATTGATAGTCCTATTGGTTTGGTTAATGCCTTGTTTCATAAATATTTTCATGCTATTGCTCGACATGCTTCTCTACAAAATATATTTAATTTCACGCAATTAGAAGAAGGGAAATTGCCTGTATCATGGGCAAGGTTCTGTTCTTTAGTTAGGGCTACACCTGTGCATAAGCTAGAAGATAATAAACTTCTTGATATATTCTATAATGAACTAACTATTGAATCTAGGACATACCTGGATAGTTGTGATGGTTGTGTTTTCAGGTAAAGAACTCCAGAAGAAGCTGAGGAATTAATGGCTAAAATAAGCCAAAATCATGATGATTGCACTATGGTTGAGCCTGAGCCGACTCCTACTCCAGTATCAACACCAACACCTACACCCAAGAAGAGGGGAATGATTGAATTAAATGATGAAGTGATGAGAGAAGCAAAGAAATCTCTTAAAGATAGGGGTATTAAATCTGAAGATGTGAAGAATCTTCCACCTATAGAAGAATTATGTAAGCCAATCCCTCACTCGTCCACCATTGAGGTACACTCTCTCCAATATTTTGATAGTAGAGATATTCCCTATAATAAACCTCCTGATCAATGTTTATATGAATTTGATAATTATGTTATCAAGCAAGATAATTTTAACATTACAGTGCAAAACCACCTAATGGAAAACTCTAGAGCTATTGATAATTTTCATGGTGTTATAGAAAGAACCTCTAATGATGTTAAAATGCTTGTTAAACATTTTTAAATGGTTCAAACTCAAATAGATAAACTTGCTAAAGTGCAAAAAGATTTGCTAGTTAATGCTTCTAAAGAAAAACATGCTTATGAAATAAGAACTAGAAGTGGTATTGCTACACAATATCCTTTATATCCTGAAGGACATCCTAAAAGAACTGAACAAGATTCTCAGCAAACTAATGATAATGTTATTCATACTAAGAAGAAAACAAAGAAGAAACATAAAACTGTTGTAGAATCCTCTGAACTTGCTGAAGATCCTGATAGTATATCTATCTCTGATGCTGAAACTGAAAGTGGTAATCAAAAGAATGATGCTTCTGATAAAGAAGAACTTCTAGCTGAACCTGAAAAGCAAACTAAAACTGCAAAGTATACTAAGGAGGATTTCATTGCTAATAAACATGGTAATGAGAGAGAAATTTGGGTACAAAAACCAATGGCTTTTACTAATAAGAAACACAAATCTAAGGAAGAAGAACATTATAACAAGTTTTGTGAATGGATGAAACCTTCGTTCTTGCAAATTCCTTTAAGTAACGCTATTAAATTTCCTCCTTGTGCAAAATATATGAAAGATATTGTCTCTAACAAAAGGAAGATTCCTTATGAGGAAATTTCCACTATGCTTGCTAATTACTATTATAATGTCAAGGTTCCTGAGAATCTTGGAGATCCTGGTATACCAACTATTCCCTGTTCTATTAAAATAATTATGTTAGAATTGCTTTGTGTGATTTGGGAGCTGGAGTTAGTGTCATGCCTTTTACTCTCTATAAAAGACTCCTCCTAGAAAAATTGATACCAACTATATCTTTGCAAATGGC
Source organism: Alopecurus myosuroides (assembly GCA_028641055.1). NCBI lineage: Eukaryota > Viridiplantae > Streptophyta > Magnoliopsida > Poales > Poaceae > Alopecurus > Alopecurus myosuroides. Next base: position 114,887,709 of record CM054062.1, on the reverse strand, counting down.
TGATAAATCCACGGCTATTCCTGTGGGTACATGTGAGAATGTTCCTGTTCCAGTTGCTAATAATTTTCTGATATTAACTAACTTTGTTGTGTTGGAAATGCCTGAAGATGATAATATGTCTATTATTCTTGGGAGACCTTTTCTTAATACTGCAGGGGCTGTTATTGATTGCAGTGAAGGTAAAGTTATTTTTAATGTTAATGATAAAGAGCACACTGTTTATTTTCCCAAGAAGATTGATATAAAATATGGTCTAAATTCCATTGAAAATATTGAGACCATCAAGATTGGAGAATTTTATTGTCCTATTCCAAAGCCACCCAAAGAATATGAAATTATTATGATTGGGACTATGTCTATCAATGTTGAAGTAACATGAGTATTTAGTGAGAAACAAAGTTTTGTTTCATATAAAATTATTTTGGTAGCAAGACTTGATCACCCTTATTAACAAAATAATTTTAAATGAAGTGGGCAATGTTTTCACTATGTTTTCACCTTCCCCATTATGTTTTCACCATGTTTACTTCTATTATCACATTGCTACTTGAGTACAATAATGTTTTCCACCATCCTTATGCATGTTTTCCTGTTGTTTTCACTCTGATTACTGAGGTTATGCATGTTTTCACCACCCATACTTTTGTTTTCACCACTGCCACCTTTGTTTTATTTGGATATTCTTTCATTAGAGTGTCATAGAACCTCTATAGTGCTGGTTTTGGTTTTTTTTTCCATGTTTTCACTTTCGTTTTCCCGGTTTTTATTAATTATTAAATTCTAGAAATACCTCAAAAATAAAGTTTCTCGAAAAATTCCAGAAAAATTATAATAATTTTTTACGTCAAAAATGAGGCAGAAAGCCACCTGGGAGACCCCAGGGGGACCCACCAGGCACACCACAGGGTGGCGCGGCCAGCCCCTGGTGGCGCCAACACATGGTGTGGGGCCCCCCTGGCCCTCCACTTACTCTCTTCACTGCCCAACTCTTCTCTCTCACCTCCCAAACTGAAAACATTTCCTGGAACCCGTGTTCTTGTTGTTCTTCCTCTGGATTTTTGATCTCCTTCTTTAGCACATCATTTGTGCTGATATTGTGTGTTTGATCTCCGGTATGTGACTCCTCCGATGATCCAAGAAGATTTTTGTTTAGTGAAGTATTTATTGAGTATTTTAATATTCTAGGTGACAACTTATGTGAGTTTGCATGCTTGATTTGAGTATAAATAATGTGTTTTGTTGTATGTTTAGCTTTCATATAGGTCCCTATGGTAGTTTACACCTTATAGTTGCTTGAAATTATTTTTTGTGATGATTGTTGAAAAATTTCAGAGATGGAGCACAATACTTATCAACTAAACCAGCATGAGTTGTAGCTGCATAATGTCATGCTCGTGCACCGTGAAGAGAGGGTGTTCCCATCAATCTATCTGTGTCTGGAATTCATGAGTATTAAAGAAATTTTGCAGGATTTTAACACCCTTGTGCATAATGCAGGCTTGGACCGTTTCATTGAGGATGAGCCCATCCAATATGTGAAATTAACTATATCTGTGGTGCAGGATTTTCGTTTTAAATGGTCCCCAACTAACCCAATGCTCCATTATAAAATTTACAATAAAGTTGTGAGCTTGCCTTTTAGTGTTTTTTGTGCAGCTATTAAGGTACCTGAGTGCGGGTCCTGTGAGAAGATAAGTGGGCAGCCCAAACCACTCCTGGATTTATATGGAGAGATTTGCCAAGGCCGAAGCTTCACAGGGGAGAGTGGTAAACTTTGTGAAATTCAACTTCCTAGCATTCGATACTTTTCCTACTTTATTTCTAAATGTGTGTTAACTAAAAAACTGCCAGCAAGCTATCTTTCTATGATTTGGCGTTTATTGCAGCTGCCTTGAGATGTGATAGGTCTTATAACTTTTGCACTTTGATTGCTTACCGTCTCTCACATAACCGTGAGAAGGGCAGAGTTTGTGGAGGTCTTATTGCCTAGTGCTTGCTAGCTCTGCATGGTTTGGAGCCACACCCTCTAGACTTGCAGTTTCCTATAGAGAGGCTTAATCTTGTTTCCATGGTTCAACATAAGTTTCTTTCTACCCATGCTCACTTACATAATTTATCGTTTGAATTAACTTTCTCCAAACGATCCGGGTGGAGAGTTGTTAAAACTGTTAGGGAAGGACTTTTGCCTCCACCTCTTTTGTTTAATCTTAATAACAAGCAAGGATGGGATATTTCTGAGAGTGAGCTGGAATACCTTGAGCATCAACCCCAGCAAAGGGAGGATGCCGACGAGGGGGGCGATGGTGATTTCGTCCAGCCCTACGACGCCACGGGGATTCCATGCCAGCACCCCGGTTATGACTATGCGCCAGCTGCTTCATCTTCTTCTTGGGTGCCCGAGTACGACCACGCGAGGGACGACCCACCACAGTGGGGATATTTCCCGCGCTTTGATTGATCTCCACTTAGGCCAAAAGCCTAAGCTTGGGGGGAGGTGTACCGACATCACGCTCATTTACATATGATGTTCGGTCGGCTCTTTGTATATCCACGTTTTCTTTTCTTTCGTTTGTTTTCGTTTCTTTCATATCTCTTTGTTTTTATTGTTTTGTTCATGTTTTACAAAACACAAAAAGACCAAAAATATTTCGGTTGTTTCTCTTTGTTTTCTTCTTTAGTTTCTTTATTTGGTTTGCTTTCTTTAAGGTGCAGTTTAATATTCAAAAATCCAAACATAATTTGTTTTGTTTGCTTGTTCTCTTTCTGTTCTTGTTTTAATTGAAAAAACCCAAAAAAAATTGTTGTTCTTCTTTGGTTTTGTAAAGTTTGTTGCAGAGTTCAACAGTCGTCCGTGACTCCATTGGAGCTTGGTTTTCATTATATATTATTCGAGCCACAAGTGAAGATCAATAATGACGATCTACGACAATTCAAGTTGTGGTGAGAGGCTGGTATGAACTCTATTTGCTTTCATTTTTGTACATATATCCATCTATGTGAGAATGCTTAGTTTGTTCGTATAAGATATATGTGACTTAATGGCTGCTTTATTGTTCATGCTCTCTCATGTTTTGTTCCAATTTATTAATGGTAAATGACATGTCATATAAATATTTGTTTGCATTGAACTATTCGTAGAAGGGTATGACATTGTGCTAGCCTCCCCTGACTGTTTAATTTGAATCGACTTGGCACATGCTCACGCATGCTAAGACTGAAAACAGAAGTCAATAATCCTCGATGATTTATTTTGCCTCAGAGTTCTAGTATCAATTTTATGCCTTAGTTAATTTTACTTTGTCGCAAACATGATTATGATAGTTGTTGCTCTCTTGATTGTCGATCCCTATCTATTTTCTAGCCTTCACCTATACTGAGTATGAGCTTTACTCGTGCATCCAACTCCCCAAAACCAAAGTTTTCCAAATGTGTCCACCATACCTACATATATGTGGTATTTAACCGCCACTCCAAGTAAATTGCTCATGTGCTGCCTTTAAAACATGCTAAAAAATATTCCTGTTTTGTGCCCCTATTTTAGCTCATGAGGAAGTAAATAGGGAATCTTTATCTCACTTGTTGATTGGATTTCACACCCTGGACTAGTGGATTCATCCGCTTATCCAAATGATAGAAGAGATGGCAGCGGGGTGCCCAGCCCCAAATTAATACACACAAATTCTCTTCACTCTTTTTGCCCCTGATTTATCAGTCAAAGCATAATTGTGTAAACAAAAGAGAAAGAGGGATGACCTTCTACCCAGATGCGTCCTTCACATGGGAGCCGCTCTTGTGAATCCAGTTGGCTTGTGACGTACTGTATTGCCTGTTTACCATTCGTTGACATAAGCATACACCTCTCTCAAAATGTTTTCAATACCTCTGTTTAATAAAATAAAAATCTATAGCACATGAGTGATCCAGGCTTCCCTCTGCGAAGGGACATTCTTTTACTTTTATGTTGAGTCTCCGCCATATTCTTTGAGCACTTTCTTGAGAGCACAATGGTAATTCTTAGTGTGATGTGTTTGTCCCAAAGTACGGTTGATGTGGTATAACTTTGATACTTGTATCTTTGATATCTTTACTTCTAGTCTTCCCTTGAACTACAGAGGTGCCCTGGCATTTAGGTTTTTCCCCACACTTAAGGGCAAGCGAGATACCACTTTATCAGATCCTATTATGAATACTTCAATCTTGCAAGTAGTTATGCTTCATGTTGTTTATTATTAATATGTTGTTATATCCTCATGGTTTGCATAGCTATTAAGTGACAGTATTTTGCATGTATCTTATCATGAGCATAATTAAGTATTTGATCACATAGTGAGTATGTTTACATCATATGAAACAAATGTCTTCGTAAAAGTCTTTTATCGCACTCAGTTGTCACTGAATTTCTTAAGGACAAGCAATAAGCTAAGCTTGGGAGGATTTGATACGTCGAAAACGTATCTCCTTTTCCAAACAATTTTCCTATTGTTTTCCTCTAAACTTGTGTGTTTTGAATACAACTAACACGGACTATCGTTGTTTTTAGCAAAATTACTTTGGTGTCTTGTTTTTGTGCAGAAAAAATCAACTTTCGGGAAATTGCCCAGAAAGGACCTCATTGGTGTTTTCACACCGGAAGACCCCAAGAGCCAGAAGGGGGCCAGGAGAAGAGACACGGGGTGGCCACACCCCCCCCCTGGCGCACCCCCCCCCCCCCCCACACACACACACCCCTTGGTCGCGCCAGCATAGGGTGTGGGCCACCCAGAGCCCCCTCGGACTCCCCTTTCGACTACAAATAGTCTTCAACCCTAAAACGCGAGGGGTTTCGATAGTTTTCCAGAAAGAAGTCCGTAGCTCCACCGCCACCCCGAACCTCGATTCGGGGATCAGAAGTTCATGTTCTGGCACCCTGTCGGGACGGAGAATTGGAGGAGATCATCGCCATCGTCATCACCAACGCCTCTCCATAGACCATCCATGTTTCGCCCATCCATGTGTGAGTAATTCCCCGCTGTAGGCTAAAGGGGATGGTAGGGATTGGATGAGATCGTTCATGTAATAATGTCGTGATTGTTAGGGTATAGTGCCTAGTATCCTCTATAACTGCTATTGACATTGTTGCAACTTGTTATGCTTAATGCTTGCCACTTTGGGCCCGAGTGCCATGATCTCGGATCTGAACATGTTATTGAATCACGATGATAATTATTTTTTCTTGATCATACCTGCAAGTTGTTTACACATATCGTTGTCCGGAACCCGAGGCCCCAAAGTGACAGAAATTGGGACAACCGAAGGGGGTGGCTGTGATGTGAGGATCACATATGTTCACGGAGTGTTAATGCTTTGCTCCGGTGTTCTATTAAAAGGAAAACTTAATTACCAGTAGTTCCCTTGAGGCCCCGCTGAAAACGTGCTGGTAGGACAAAAGATGTTGTGCAAGTTCTCATTGCGAGCACGTATGACTATTTACGAAACACATGCCTATGGTTACTTAGTGCTTGGATGCTTTATCATATTTATCTGCAATGCCCATGAATTGATCATTATATGAACTATCTTATCCATGCAACGCTCGTTCATCCATCCCTATGTCTACAGTATTTAATTCCGCTGTTTACTTCAAACACTACTAGTGTTGTTTTCATTCCACTGCTGCTATTATTTGACTACTGCTGCTACTATAAAACTGTTACTACTGATAAACCATTGCGATCAAAAGTACTTTCGGGTGCAGGTGAATTGACAACTCACTTGTTAAGGCTCACAAATATTCTTTGGCTCCCCTTGTGTCGAATCAATAAATTTGAGTTTTACTTCCCTGGAAGACTGTTGCGATCCCCTATCCTTGTGGGTCATCAGTGCTCTTAGTCGAGAACCAGCCTCTCTGAATGCTATGGTCCAGATTAGGCAACCTGAGTTGTGGAAAGAAATTGACCAGCTTGATATTGAAGTGGTCAGCTATGGTATGTTGGACACCATGGAAGTTAAACCAACTCTAGTTGATCAAATCAAAGAATCTCATAAAAGCCAGAAGAGTATTGATGGAATTAAGACCCGCGTGAAAAAGGAGAAAGTTGCTGGTTTTACCATTGACTCCGAGGGAGTACTGTGGTATGATGGTCGCATTTGTGTTCCTTCTCAGTCTGAGCTAAAGCAGACCATCATGACTGAGGCTCATGATATCATGTATTCTATTCACCCCGAAGGAACGAAGATGTATCATGACCTAAAGGAGAGATTTTGGTGGCATGGAATGAAGCGAGACATTGCTTCATTTATAGCCAAGTTTCATGTTTGCCAACAAGTAAAAGATGGGCACCAGCGTCCCGCTAGATTGCTACAGCCACTGAAAGTGCCAGTATGGAAATGGGATGAAGTCAGGATGGATTTCATGACTGGACTTCCTAGGTCCAGCCGAGAAAATGATTATATGGGTTGTCTTGGACAGGCTCACCAAAGTTGCTCACTTTATTCATGTCCGGACTACTTATCGTGGAGACCAGCTTGCTGATCTTTCCATTTCTCAGATTGTTAGCCTGCATGGAGTCCCTTGCAGAATTGTGTCTGATCGTGGGATGTAGTTCACTTATCGATTCTGGAAAAAGTTGCACGAATCACTTGGAACCAAGTTAGCCTTTAGCACCGCCTATCACCCGCAGACTGATGGACAAACTGAGCGTGTGAACCAGATTTTGGAAGATATGCTCTGTGCTTGTGTTTTATCTTATGGAGCCAAATGGGAAGACTGTCTGCCTTTTGAATCCATGTATGGACGCAGATGACATACACCTCTGAATTGGATTGAGACTGGTGACAGTCAAGTATTTGGTGTAGACACTTTGCATGATGCAGAAGAGCAAGTCCATCTTATTCGTGATCGTCTCAAGGCAGCTCAGTCTCGCCAGAAGAGTTATGCTGACACAAAGTGCTGCGATGTCTCTTTCAGCATTGGAGATTTCGTGTATCTTCGTGTTACGCCACTCAAAGGGATGCAGTGTTTTCATGTCAAGGGAAAGCTTGCACCCCGGTATATTGGCCTTTTAAGATATTGGCCTGTCGTGGTGAAGTGTCTTATCAGTTGGAATTGCCAGAAGATTTGTCAGCGTTTCACAATGTTTTTCATGTGTCATTGCTCTGGAAGTGTCTTCATGTACCTGAGAAGGATCTCACCTACCAAGAGTTGAATTCGGAAGCATTCACTTGAATGATGACCTGACCTACCGTGACATACCCATGTGTGTTCTTGAGGAGAATGTGCGTGCGACTAGGAGGAATGTTTTTTAGTTCCTTAAAATGCAGTGGACGAATCACTCTGAGGAAGAAGCTACGTAGGAGCGTGAGGATTATATCAGGAAGGAGTTTCTTGGTTTCCTTAAGGACTAGAGCCGCAAATATCGGGGCGAGATTCTTTTAAGGTGGGAAGATCTGTCACACCCAAGTTTTTTGACCATTGTAATATAGTTGTGGGAGACAAAAATGTGAGCCAAGAAAAACTTTTGTAATGTGTTTGTGTGGACCAATATATGTATGTGACCATGGTTAGCTATGCAATTCAAGCAATGTTTTCTTTTGAGTCAAGTATCATTTTTTCCTAAAAGGTTCACTATTGTTTCTCTCATATTTTCCATATGATACCTTGAGTAATTTTTGTTCCAAGTATTGGGTCATGCTTGTTTTCAACTTTACAATATGATTTGGCTTTGTTTCATCCAATAAAATAAAATGGCATTTGGAAAAGTGGATGTTTTCCTTTGATATTTCTATTAGGGTTTATCCCTGAAAAACTAGCCAAATACCAATTTCTAGCACTTGTTTTGAATATGTTAGAGTATCCAATTTTATGTTTTCTTGGCTTATATTTGTTCTAGTATGTGTGGACTACAAATCGATAACATTGGTTTAATTTTTGGAGTTTGAAAGCATATAGTTTCATGCTTGTTCTTGTGTCAAGAAAATAACAGAGAAAAACATAGAATTTAAAAACAGAAGAAAACAGAAAGATACCCTTTTTCCAGCGTGTTTTCATAGCCTTGCACATTTTCAAAAAAATATTTAAAATGTGTTTCTGGATGTTTATGATAGGTTTAATAATGTACAACTTAGAATTCCAAATTTGGAATTCATTTGATAATTTAATCAAGCATAAACATTTTGATGGATTTGTCTGTTTCCAACACTTAGCAAATTTTAATGTTACTTTTCTGAACTTTTCTAAATCCTCTTTTTGACAGAACTTTGAGTGATCGTATTTGGTTGTTTTGGTTCAAATTGAGGGGTGAGACCTTGCCTAACCAACTCCCCTATTTTTGCACTTGAGATGGGTGCTTTAGATTCCCTTTGTGGTTGATTAGGTAAATTGTAACATCTCAAATCTGACATTTGGAATGTTTTGCATTTAGAGCATATGCATAGCATGGCATGTTTTCAAAAAAAATTGCATTTTGTTTGTTGCATTGGAACCCCCAAAATAAATCACGTTCAAAAGCAACCGAATTCTCCTATAAGGCATTATTAGCCAAAGTTATTTTGATATTTTATTTTGCCTAAAATTTCGCTCCAAAAATAACCTAATTTGGTAGAGTTTCAAATTTTGAGTTTTTAAAAATTTATCTCACTTAATTCAGAGTAGTATTGCAATAGTTATTAAAGAAAAAGGAAAAAAAATAACGTGACCGACCGACCTATGCACGTCTACGTAGCAACGAATAGAAAAAAAAAGATGCCAGGCACGTGAGCTAGCTGCTCGTGCGTGCAGAGTCAAGAAGAAAAAAATTAAAAGGCAGTACGCTACCAGCCGCACGGATCGACCGGTCTCCTTTCTCTCTCTCCCCACGTTCTGTTATTTTTGTTTTTTTCTCTGGACGTGGGACCCACGGCTCATCATCTCCTAGCTCGGAACGAAACCTGTACGCGCACGGAAGCTGTTTAAACGTGTTTATCCCGAAAAAAATCTCCGAATCCGGCCCCGTTTCTTGCCCCTTTGCCACGAAATTCCGGGTATAAATACCCCACACCCGTGGCCTCCAAAGCACTCAAAAATTTCGCGAAACCCTCGCCCAAATCGATCTCGTTTCGAGCTTGAAATTTCCACCGCCGCCACCACCATTGTTGCAAGCTTGGAGCTCACGCCGCCGGAGCTAGCAGCAAGGAGGAGGAGGTCCGATGGCACGAGAAGGTTCGCGGGAAGGAGCTCCGTCGTTTGCCGCCGTCGCCACGCCCGGAGGAGCACCGTAGCCACCACGCCATCCACATCCGTTCATCACCACCGTCACTCCGGCGAGTTCTCCGGCGAGTTTTTCCGGTGAGTTTTCCAGATCTGTTCCCGGCCGTCCGATCGCGATCTAGCGGTTCAGATCTGTTCACTTAAGTGAACAGGTACAGCCAATCAGATCGCGACACGTCACGCTAGTCAGCAGTCAAACCTAGTCAGCAGTCAACCGCCTAGTCAGCAGTCAAACCTGATCAACCGGTCAACCTTTTATTTAAAATTCGAGTAGAATTACAGAATATTGCCCAAACTTCTAAAATCCATATCTTTAGATCTATAACTCCGTTTTGCGCATACAATATATCAAACGAAAGAGAAAATTGAGATCTATCCATCTATGCAATCAAATCAATGTTTTGATCTATAATTATTTTCTGTTTTCAATTATGCTTTTTGAGCTATTTAAATCATATAAAATCAACCGTAGATCGAAATTCATCAAACCTTTTTGTATGATCTTGTTTTGATTAGATCTATTCAGGAAAAATATATTTAACTTGTTTACATGCTTAATTCGATTTAGATTTTGCATGTTCTTAATCTAGCACTATTAAATCATTATAACTGTTTTAATTATTTTCCTTGCAACAAAAACACTTTCCTTGCATCATGCATGTCGTTAACAATCAGAGAACAATAATAGATCTATTCTTGCATCACTAAGCTTTCATGCATGCATGTGTTGCATATTGTTGTCTTGTTGCTTATGATTTTCGATTGCAACGTGTAGATTACAACGATTACAACGAGTGTGGTTGCGAGGAGTGTTTGAACAGCTGCACGTGTTGCCAAGACAAGTGACACACATGTACCTACTATTTTTACTATATGCATTAGAGTTTTATAGTAGTTATGCATGAGTAGGAGTTGAGTGTTATCGCTATGCTAGATATTATTAGGGGTTGCTTCACTAACACGCAAGTGGAGTAATCACATGTTACCCTAGATTGTAGCACCCATATGGTAGGCAAACATCGTAGTGTAGATTGCTTAGCCATGCTCTAGATATTCATGGTTGGGATCATTATCATGTTATGATGAAATTTTTTAATTTAATTGCTTATGAAAACAACATGATAATTAATTAACCACTGGGCGGATTGCTAGAGTGTCATCAGAGTACAAAGTTTGGTGGGGACCGCCGCCCAGTATATTGATATTATGTTTACTTTCTTTATGTAGTTGTTATTGCGTGCAACCATGTTTCATATTAGTATGGGCTAGACATAGATTGTAGGTTGTGGTGACTCGAACCCAACATGTCTAGAGATGTAGATTAGTGGTAGGTTGGTCTGGCTCGTGGTGGGTTTGGGGATCTACTTCTTATGATTTATGGCTTGATCTTCTTTCCTTCCGTGGTACTAGTGGTGTATCATGGTGTTTGGGGTCGATTAGGCAACATGGGTAAAGGGCACAAACCTCGCGAGGGTTAAAACTAAGATCTTAGCCGTGTTCCATTGGTTAGGAACAATTCAACAACTAGATGGGAAACATGACATATCTCGTTCATCCTTGTTTTAT
>CM054062.1:114834420-114866920 GCA_028641055.1 Alopecurus myosuroides | reverse complement strand
ATGAGTCTCAAGAGGAGGGAATTCCGCAACCTGCGACAGTACCATCGCTCAGTTACTGAGTACATAGATGAGTTTAGCAACTTAGCTCTCTATGCACCAGAGGATGTGGACACCGATGCTAAGAGGCGTGAGAAGTTCCTCGATGGACTCAATGATGAGCTGGCCATTCAACTGTCAGTGGTTCACATCACTAACTTCCAGTCACTCATTGACAAGGCCATCATACTGGAGGGCAAACATAAGCAGGCTGAGAAGCGCAAGAGGAAACACATGGGAGGAAACCACAGCTCAGGCACACACCAGAGGATACGCACCCACCATGACAACGGTGGAAATTCTGGGCAGCACAGGACTGGAGGAAATGGGCACAACCATCGTGGAGGTCACCAGCACAATGGAGGGAATGGTCACAACAATGGTGGCTACAGAGGCAGCAGCCAGTACCAGGGAGGTAACGGACAGAACCGCAACCACAACCACCCCTTCAAGAAGGACCTCAGCCAGGTGCAATGCTTCAAATGCAAGAAAACGGGACACTTCGCTGATAGGTGCACGGAGGAGAAGTCCGTAGATGGAACCAAGGCCAACATGTCCCAGAAGGCAACAATTAACCACGTGAACGTGGAGGAGGTGCAAGCTGAACCAGACCTTGTGCTCGGTAAGTTCTTGGTTAATACTTACCTCGCACTCGTACTATTTGATACTGGAGCATCGCATTCATTCATATCAAGGGCATTTGTGGACAGAAATAAGCTAGCTACTGATGTTCTTAAGAGGTCCATTAGAATTAGTTCTCCAGGTGGGGAAATGTTATCAACCCAGGGGTGTCGCCTACTAGCCTTATCTATAGGATCTCACACTTTCCCCACAGACCTCATAGTATTGGATTCACAAGGTTTAGACGTGATTATTGGAATGGATTGGATGGCAAAGTATGAAGGTCAGATAGACTGTGCCAAGAGAACAATCACACTCACGACACCTGAAGGGAGAAGAATCAGATATAGGTCCACGCACGATCTTAAGGATATCAAGTTGAATTCTCCTAAGGGGGTTAGCCTAGAGGATGTACCCATAGTGAAGGAGTACCCCGATGTCTTTCCGGAGGAACTACCAGGGATGCCACCTGATAGGGACATCGAGTTTGTCATTGACTTGATACCCGGAACCGGACCTATAGCTAAGAGACCGTACAAGATGGATGTGGATGAACTGAAGGAACTCAAGTAACAACTTAGAGAGCAGTTGGATAAAGGGTTCATTCAGCGGAGTTCCTCGTCATGGGGAGCACCAGTTTTGTTTGTGGAAACGAAGGATAAGACACAACGTCTAGTTATGGACTATCGTTCGCTGAATGAGGTGGCGATAAAGCACAAATACCCACTCCCCAACATCAATGACTTATTTGATCAGCTGAAGGGAGCTAGTGTGTTCTCTAAGATCGATTTGCGATCCGGATATCACCAGCTGAAGATTAGAAAGGAGGATATTCCAAAGACCGCCTTTACAACAAGGTATGGTCTATACGAATACACCGTCATGTCTTTTGGATTGACCAATGCCCCGGCATACTTTATGAGCATGATGAACAATGTGTTCATGGGATTCTTGGATAAGTTTGTGGTGGTATTCATAGATGACATTCTAGTATACTCCAAGAATGAGGAGGAGCATGGAGGACACTTACGTTTGATTCTTGGAAAGCTAAGGGAACATAAGTTATATGCTAAGTTTGGTAAGTGTGAGTTTTGGTTGAATACAGTGGGATTCCTAGGAGACGTAGTGTCAAGCGATGGTATTGCAGTAGACCAAGCCAAGGTATCAGCTGTAACTGAGTGGGAATCAAAAAAGAATGCGAAGGATATCCGGAGTTTCTTAGGACTTGCGGGATATTACCGTAGGTTCATAGAGAATTTCTCTAAGATAGCTAAACCAATGACAGAATTGCTGAAGAAGGAAAAGAAGTTCTTATGGAGTGAGGATTGTGAGACTAGTTTCCAAGAACTGAAGCAACGACTAGTAACAGCACCAGTTCTATGTTTACCGGATCTCCAGAAGGATTTCCAAGTGTACTGCGACGCTTCACGTCGAGGACTAGGTAGCGTATTGATGCAGGATGGAAGAGTAGTTGCATACGCATCACGACAGCTCAAAAATCACGAGAAGAATTATCCGACTCATGATTTAGAGCTAGCTTCAGTTGTACATGCCCTTAGGACATGGAGACATTATCTCATGGGTAAGAAGTGTGACATCTTTACGGACCACAAGAGTTTGAAGTATATCTTCACTCAAAAGGAGCTGAATATGAGACAGAGGAGATGGTTGGAGTTGATAAAGGACTACAATTTGAATCTCCAATATCACCCAGGGAAGGCTAATGTCGTGGCAGACGCATTAAGTCGCAAGGGATATGTGAATGGACTCACTGCAGGGGAGTTACCAGATGAATTGCATGAACAATTCAAGTCTCTCTGTTTGGAATTAGTGAATGAAGGGTACTTGGCAGCCATGGAGGTAACGCCAACACTGATGGACAGGATCAAGGGAGCCCAGAAGGATGATGAAGGAATAAAGGAAATAAAATAGAAAATGAGTGAAGGAAAGATGAAAGAGTTTCACGAAGATGCCGATGGTACATTATGGTTCGGGAAGCATATTTCTGTACCACAGGATCCTGACATTAGAAAGCTGATATTCCAAGAAGCTCATGACTCACCATATTCCATTCACCCAGGGAACACCAAGATGTACATGGATCTGAAAGAAACATTTTGGTGGAATAACCTGAAGAAGGATATCACAGAGTACATTGCATTGTGTGATGTGTGCAGTAGAGTAAAATCTGAGCATCAGAAGCCGGCAGGATTATTGCAGCCATTACCCATACCAGATTGGAAATGGGATAAGATTGGGATGGATTTTATCACCGGATTTCCTAGAACTAGGTCTGGCTATGATTCAATTTGGGTAGTGGTCGATCACTTGACTAAGGTGGCTCATTTCATACCAGTGAAGACCACCTACACTAGTGCCAAATTGGCTAAGCTATACATGAGTAGGATTGTCTGCGCACATGGGGGGGCAAAAGGAATTGTGTCTGATAGAGGAACACAGTTTACATCACATTTCTGCCGACAGTTGCACGAGACATTGGGAACAAGGCTAGAGTTCAGCACAGCGTTTCACCCTCAGACGGATGGTCAGACTGAGAGAGTGAATCAGATTCTAGAGGATATGTTGAGAGCTTGCGCTCTATATTATGGCTCTAGCTGGGATGAGAGTTGCCTTACGCAGAGTTTTCCTACAACAATAGCTATCAGTCTAGCATAGAGATGGCTCCATTCGAAGCACTATATGGAAAGAAGTGCAGGACTCCGTTGTTATGGGATGGAGTAGGAGAACGTAATTTCTTTGGTCCTGACCTTATCAAGGATGCTGAGGAGAAGGTTAGACTGATTCGCGGTAGGTTGAAGGTAGCCCAGTCAAGGCAGAAGAGTTATGCTGATTCAAAGCGTAGGGAAGTGACCTACGAGATTGGTGATAGGGCATATCTAAGAGTATCGCCACTGCGCGGAGTTAAGCGCTTTGGAATTAAGGGGAAACTAGCACCGCGTTTCATTGGACCGTATAAGGTTTTGTCACGCAAGGGAGAAGTAGCCTATCAGTTGGAATTGCCAGAAGGATTGTCTAACGTCCATGACGTGTTCCATGTGTCTCAACTGAAGAAGTGTCACCCAGAAATGGCTGATACACCATTGAGGGATACCATTCCGCTAGAGGAGGTTCAATTGGAGAGTGATCTCACGTCTGAGGAGAAGCCTATAAGGATTTTGGATACAGCGGAGAGAATGACACGGACCAAGACGATCAAATTCTGCAAGGTTCAATGGAGTCATCACACTGAAGAGGAGGCTACGTGGGAACGAGAGGATGATCTTCGAGAAGACCACCCACACCTATTTGCTAGCCATTCCGAAGCTCGAGGGCGAGCTTCATCTTAAGGGGATTAGTCTGTAACATCCCAAATCTTACATTTGGAATGTTTTGCATTTAGAGCATATGCATAGCATGGCATGTTTTCAAAAAAAAATTTGCATTTTGTTTGTTGCATTGGAACCCCCAAAATAAATCATGTTCAAAAGCAACTGAATTCTCCTATAAGGCATTATTAGCCAAAGTTATTTTGATATTTTATTTTGCCTAAAATTTCGCTCCAAAAATAACCTAATGTGGTAGAGTTTCAAATTTCGAGTTTTTAGAAATTTATCTCACTTAATTCGGAGTAGTATAGTAATTAAAGAAAAAGGAAAAAAAAAAAAAAAAAAAACGTGACCGACCGACCTGTGCACGTCTATGTAGCAAGGAACAGAAAAAAAAAGATGCCAGGCACGTGAGCTGGCTGCTCGTGCGTGCAGAGTCAAGAAGAAAAAAATTAAAAGGCAGCACGCTACCAGCTGCACGGATCGACCGGTCTCCTTTCTCTCTCTCCCCACGTTATGTTATTTTTGTTTTTTTCTCTGGTCGTGGGACCCACAGCTCATCATCTCCTAGCTCGGAACGAAACCTGTACGCGCACGGAAGCTGTTTAAACGTGTTTATCCCGAAAAAAATCTCCGAATCCGGCCCCGTTTCTTGCCCCTTTGCCACGAAATTCCGGGTATAAATACCCCACACCCGTGGCCTCCAAAGCCCTCAAAAATTTCGCGAAACCCTCGCCCAAATCGATCTCGTTTCGAGCTCGAAATTTCCACCGCCGCCACCACCATTGTTGCAAGCTTGGATCTCACGCCGCCGAAGCTAGGAGCAAGGAGGAGGAGGTCTGAGGGCACGAGAAGGTTCGCGGGAAGGAGCTCCGTCGTTTGCCGCCGTCGCCACGCCCGGAGGAGCACCGTAGCCACCACGCCATCCACATCCGTTCATCACCACCGTCACTCCGGCGAGTTTTTCCGGTGAGTTTCCCAGATCTGTTCCCGGCCGTCCGATCGCGATCTAGCGGTTCAGATCTGTTCACTTAAGTGGACAGGTGCAGCCAATCAGATCGCGACACTTCACGCTAGTCAGCAGTCAACCGCCTAGTCAGCAGTCAAACCCGGTCAACCGGTCAACCTTTTATTTAAAATTCGAGTAGAATTACAGAATATTGCTCAAACTTCTAAAATCCATATCTTTAGATCTATAACTCCGTTTTGCGCATACAATATATCAACCGAAAGAGAAAATTGAGATCTATCCATATACGCAATCAAATATATGTTTTGATCTATAATTATTTTATGTTTTCAATTATGCTTTTTGAGCTATTTAAATCATATAAAATCAACCGTAGATCGAAATTCATCAAACCTTTTTGTATGATCTTGTTTTGATTAGATCTATTCAGGAAAAATATCTTTAACTTGTTTACATGCTTAATTCGATTTAGATCTTGCATGTTCTTAATCTAGCACTATTAAATCATTATAATTGTTTTAATTATTTTCCTTGCAACAAAAACACCCTTGCATCATGCATGTCGTTAACAATCAGAGAACAATAATAGATCTATTCTTGCATCACTAAGCTTTCATGCATGCATGTGTTGCATATTGTTGTCTTGTTGTTTATGATTGTCGATTGCAACGTGTAGATTACAATGATTACAACGAGTGTGGTTGCGAGGAGTGTTTGAACAGCTGCACGTGTTGCCAAGGCAAGTGACACACATGTACCTACTATTTTTACTATATGCATTAGAGTTTTATAGTAGTTATGCATGAGTAGGAGTTGAGTGTTATCGCTATGCTAGATATTATTAGGGGTTGCTTCACTAACACCCAAGTGGAGTAATCACATGTTACCCTAGATTGTAGCACCCATATGGTAGGCAAACATCGTAGTGTAGATTGCTTAGCCATGCTCTAGATATTCGTGGTTGGGATCATTATCATGTTATGATGAAAATTATTATTTTAATTTCTTATGAAAACAACATGATAATTAATTAACCACTGGGCGGATTGCTAGAGTGTCATCAGAGTACAAAGTTTGGTGGGGACCGCCGCCCAGTATATTGATATTATGTTTACTTTCTTTATGTAGTTGTTATTGCGTGCAACCATGTTTCATATTAGTATGGTCTAGACATAGATTGTAGGTTGTGGTGACTCGAACCCAACGTGTCTACAGATGTAGATTAGTGGTAGGTTGGTCCGGCTCGTGGTGGGTTTGGGGATCTACTTCTTATGATTTATGGCTTGATCTTCTTTCCTTCCGTGGTACTAGTGGTGTATCATGGTGTTTGGGGTCGATTAGGCAACATGGGTAAAGGGCACAAACCTCGCGAGGGTTAAAACTAAGATCTTAGGCGTGTTCCATTGGTTAGGAACAATTCAACAACTAGATGGGAAACATGACATATCTCGTTCATCCTTGTTTTATTCATTACTAACAATTTGGTTATGGGTTATTTGGAGAAGTGCCTGATGGTGTTTCAGTGTGCTAATCCAAAGGGTAGGAGCACTTTGCTATCAACCAAAGTGTCCAATTATGTGAAAAATCTAAATTCTAATAAATGATAGGACTAATGCCTTTATGCAAAATAGGCTAGAAACTCCATCAACCAAATATGCATGTAGAATAGCACTTGCCATTTATATACCACCATAGTGTCACTTGCCATCATTGCTCAGAATGATCTGACCTCCTTTTGGGGGGCTGCATATTCCAACGTGCAGGTTATTCGGATTTGGATTAGCTTTTCGTAGGTTTTCGAGGCTTCACATCAACCTTTGTTCGCCTGTGGCTTACAAACAAGAAGATGGAGGTCTACCACTGCTTTGCTGTTTGTTTATTATTTAGTTGAGCTAGCACTTCGCTATGCAGTTTGTAATAAATTACTTTACTCTGGATAAATTCGATAGTTTTCAATACACTTGTTTCCTTTGATTACTATCTGTGTTGTGTGTGCTGGTGAACGGTCCAGGGGCCAGTACTACACATAAAAGTATAGCTTGTGATGGGCTGTACTACTACATAAATAGAAATGAGAGGGGGAAGAGAGGCCGACAGAGAGTCGAGACAGAGGGGGGGACAGGCCGCGGACACACAGTGCGTGCCCCGCCGCGCGCCACTGTCTCCACGATGCCGCGACCACCGTGCTCTCCTCGCCGCCTAACACCAGTGCACGCCACCCCCTACCCGTAGCCGCCCGTTTGCACAGCGCCACGACGCCACAGACACCGCCTCGTGCCATCCGCGCCCGTGCCCGTGGCCATGCCGCAGATGCACACACTCGTGCCACGCCTATAAGGCATGCCCCTCCACACCACCTCGCCGCCCACTCCACCACCACTCCACCGCACGCCCTCGCCACCCCATTCGACCCCGGTCGCTCTCTATGAGTGGCACGAGGGAAAAACCCGCCGCCGGCCACCGCAAGCCCCATCGCAGGTGGAGCTCACCCCGGCCGTTTTCAACACGCCATTTCGGCCTAGACTTTCTCTCCACCCTCGTACAAACCACCCTGACCCCTCGCCTTGGCCGATTGCATGCAGGAACGTCGCCGCCGTCCTTAGAGCCGTCGCGGACTCGCTGCTCCGCCGACGATTGGAGCTACTGCTGTTGCCGCCGTTTGCTCCCCTGCACGGCCACGACTACCCCGACCCCGCGCCACTGCTGTACGCCACCCCTAGGTGAGCCACGACTCGTCGCCATTCTCGGCCTTTTCCACAAAGAGAGAGAGAGAGACGTGAGGAAGACGACGCACGTGTACCGTCGATCGCGAGATCCACGGCCCCCTTTGAACGTCCGTGTTCCCGCGCCACGCAGCACGCGCGCGAGCCGTGGGCTGGATTCGGATGTAGTTGGGCCGCGCCTGTACAGATCTGGCTCGTGTAGTATTGTTCCCTGTGATTTTATTCTTTTCAAAAATAAAGAGAAACAACACACTTGCTTTTTCCCTAGGAAAAATAGTAAAAATATAGATCTGGCCAAACCAAAAATCATGGTTGTACCCCAGGATATTCTTAACCATGTCCAAGTGATAGATCTACTTTTGGATTAATATTTTAGCAGTAGTCACTGTTTTGGCATAACCTATCTGTATGGCCATTTTTGGCATAAATTTTATAATAAGAATCCTAAAAATGCAAACTCAACCGCACTTAGTGATACCTACCAGTAGCACTTGGCCTTGCGTGCAGGAAACATTCCTAGAGCAAATGCCATGCATTTTGGTAAATGTCCAGAGAGCACTTCTAGGATTTTTGTAGGTTATTTGGTGATGATTTTTGATGTGAATCCAATTGGATGACCTTATGTATGCTTAGACATATCTAATCCTATCTTGGTGAAATTTTTGGAGCTCTAGAATAATTATGGTGTGCATAACTAGTTTTGGCCCTTTTCTGTTTTTATTTCTTATTGTGTGAATTAGTTCTATTCAATATGTTAGTATTAGATTTATGTTTTATAGCATGTGTAAGATTGTTATCATCTGTTATTAGGTTGTTTTCTTACAGAACTAGCATGTTAGGAAATGATTAGTACTTTGTGTGTTGATTGGAAGTAATTTTGCTAGTGTAGTTATTTTCTAGAATTTCCTAATGTTTAGGAAATTGTGGTGTGTTACTTTTATGTTTAGTAGTTAAGTTTTTTATGTTGTTATGTTAGGTCCAGTACCATTTTGGGTACTGATATTAGGGGTGTATCACCTCTGTTAGTTTGTACTTTGAATTATAGGAAAGCATGAGTAGTTTTGATTTGATTAAATTGCTTCCTATTAATATCATGTAACATCCCAAGTCTGAAAAATAGCCTTTAGAATGTTTGCTCTCTGTTATTTTATGTTTTGCATCATGGCATCATGTTGATTGCATTTGTTTTGTTTGTTTTCCAGTTGTTTTCCTCTATTTTCAGTTGTTTTCCAACTGTTTTCATTTGTTTTCTACTTGAATTTCAAACCAAAATTCAAACCTTTTGTTTCATCCTTGTGATGTTACAATTTCCAAAATGTTATTTCAAATAAAACAACCAATTTGCTTTCATATCTTTCCACATTGATCAACTAATAATTTGGTGCTTTGTTTCAAATAAATAAATTCCCAAATTGCTTCCAATTAATTCATATTGGATCAACTCTTAAATTGTTGCTTAATTCAATCAATCACTTAATCACTTAATCAATTAATTTCAAATTATTTCCAAACTTAAATAATTAATCCCTTAACTTGTTAATTCCTTTTCCATTTGCATCTAACTTGTTTACTTCTTGTTATCATCATGCATGCATCATGTTTAACCACTTACACTTGTTAATCAAATGTAGATCATTGCTTCCACCTTAACCACTTGCATCCATATGCAATTCACATTGCATAAGGGTCCAATTAAATTGTGTTATATTGTCAAGTAGTTTATTCTGATGCATCTATTAACATGACATGCATCATCCCATGTTTGTGCACCTATGCCATGATAATGATTGTTTATCTTTCTGCAATGTTTGTTTGCTTCTTCCCGGATAAACGACGACGTTGAGACCGACGATACTTACGACATCCCTTCTAAGGATTTAGCTCAGTACCAGGCTACTGGGTTTGCAGGCAAGTTATCACTCACATGAACCACTGTGTTCCTTTCAACATTGGTTACCGATACTTTCCGTTGTTCTTTTCTGCTAGCCTTAGTAGTAGTTGTTTCTGTTACGAACCTATCACATGAATCCCTTAACCCTGATATTGCCTCATCTCCCTTCCTACAACCCATTGTTTGAGCCAGTGTCTTACTAGCATGCTTAGGTTGCTTTTGCTCGAGTCTGTTATCCGTTACTTTCTGTTACTATCTCTATTACGTTGTGGGGGCTCGATGTTTAATCAATCAATCATGCTAATGTTACTATTAATAATAAATTTGATGATAAGGCACCGGCAGGAGGCCCTGTGTGGTTTTGAGGCCTGCTAGTGTCGACCCTAATAGGAAAAGGGTCTTGTCTACTGATCCATGATGAGCGCACTACCCGCATTTGGGAAGCGAGTATGGGCGCCCCCCTCAACTTGACCTGATTCGCATCTCGTCCAAATCACCTCATTTAGTTCGTGTTTTCCATTTGCCGCATGCATGTTTTTGCGAGCCCAGGCCAGGGTGGAACTTTCGTAGTCGGCATATAGGGGGACACGTTCTTAGAGTGCTATGAGGGTCCATTTTCTTCTGGGCTCGATTAGCCGTGCGCCCAAGGTGCTTTGGGCTTGATGCGAGGAATGGTTGGTTGTGTTGAGTACCCCGCTTGGTGGAAGGGCCTTTCCATCTGGCGGGTTATTCATGAGTGTACGGCCAAATTGGTGCAACCCTGCAGGGATAATCTTCTCGAGAAGCCGTGTTTTCCGCGGTTATGGATTACTTGGTGAAAGTACTGGCTAACAAGTACTCAGGACAACTTAAACTAATGATTCACAATCTCACCCAATGATTAACAATTTGACTAGTAATAGGCTTACTGACACAATAATATGAACCATCATTATCTCAACTGTGTGAGTTATCCTCGGATTGCTTCTTTGGATAAGGGGCAAGCTCCAGGATGGGTTTGTTTGAAGTTATCTTTCAGTTGGTTACAATCCTCGATCTTATCCCCTTTTCTGTTAGCCGGAAGTGGTAGAATCTCTGTAGTTGGTTAGCGCAGCCAGTTGCAGCATCTTTTATATCCCCTCTCTTCCGTTGAACCCAAGGCATCTGTGCTTGGTGTTGACGGGTTACACTTTGGTGAACTGTGAGTCTTGCTTGCCAGTACGTTTATCTACTGACCCCTTTGGGGCTTTGGTTTACGCAGACGACGTTTCCGAGGATCTACATGGTGGCTACTACGTGGAGTATGACGACGAGACTGCTGACTAGTAGATAGCGGACCCGGGCAGGATCCGAGACTACGTGGATGGGCTCCGTCTGTTTGTTTCCGGCCTCTTAGGCCTATTTGGTTCTTGTCTGTACTCAGACATGTTGAATGCTTCCGCTGTATTGTAACGATGTATTGTTGGGGCATGTGCCCTCTGAATGATTGTATTTGCTATCTCTGCTCTAATGAGAGCCATTTGCACCTTATTTCAATCTTTTGTGTCGTAGAGATCTGTTGTGATATCAGTTGTTCAACGCCGTTGACGTACCATGTGTGTATGGTTTGAAGTACGTCGACGGAAGTGCCTTTGATCTCTAGTGGATAGTTTACATCGACGATGGAATAGCAGGGCTTGTGTTGTCGCGCATAAGCGCAGGCCTACCAAGAAGCTGGGACGTGGGAGCAGTTATGCCCCATAATCCAAGCATCTGCTATCCAGTTCGTACGGTGAGTATCCCCTAGAAATCAGGGTGCGACATATCACTAGTATGAGTATTGTTTTTTATGCTTGTTTGGTGGGAGATTATTTTCCCAAGTATGACCAGAGGCATTGTGACCTCTTAATGCCTTGGTAGGATAGTGGAACACCCACTGATGCCATTGCATTTTGGTGAGAGACATAATTTCTCCACCATTGTCATGTTTTCTAGTGTTTTGTTTATGTGTGTGCAATATGTTTGCCTTTGGAAAATTGAGTGATAGATTGTTTTGTGTATTGATTTCTGTATGTATTGCTTCGTTCTATTTTTTGACTTAGTTGGTTCTGAATGTGTGTCCTTTATTTCTTTTTACGACGTTAGAAAAACGAAGGAGATATTGGAAAGGAGGCTTATTTTTTCTGATGTTATTTCCAAGAGCAGAGCCAAGATCAATACCAAGGCAAGATATCCTAATGCTTGCTGCTATTACACTTGTCATTATCTATCATGCATGTTTTACTTCTGAAGTTTTACAAAAAATATGGTTAACAAAACTATTTTTGTTGTGGCTATTACTACTATTAATATTATATGTAACTATCACATTGCCAGTAGTCAAACTTGGTGTTACCAAGCCTTTAGCCACCATATGGTATATAAATACCACCCAAATTAATAATCTTCCAGTCCCTAAGTGGAGACCCTAAAATGTGTTTTTGTAAACAAAAGCTTTATCGAAAACCCTTGGTGGAAAGGTGGGACCTTGTTCACTGGAGAAGGCAAAGAGGAAAGTGTTTGAAATTGTTTTACAAAAGAAACATAACCTAGTATTCTCTAGACAACCAAGACGTACTGCCACTCTACCTCAACATGGGCAAGAGGCCTTGCTAGAAACTTGTTCGTGTTAGTGTGTGTTCTATCCCAAGTGCTATAGAGGAATGGATCCTCTGAACCAAAATGTCGCCAGGTGAGAGATACGTGACATGCAAAGTGTGGGATTAGTTTTCCCTCCAGCTGCAACAGTTGGGTCTCCTAAAATGGCAGTGTAGGACACGGTGCCGGGGAGAACAAACCCAGTTGAAGGGACAGTCATATACTAGCTTGAACATAGCGGAAGATTTGGACTAGTTATCTGATGTTCGCATACTGTCGCGGACAGTCCATGGGTGATTCATGGTAGATGTTCTTGATCTTGTGTAATGTGTACATCTCTGCAGATTAAAACTATTTGGAATAGCCGCGTCCTCGGATATGAAAAGTTGAATGGCCATGTAGCTAGCATTGTGTCAATGTTTTCAAAAGGATGGTTTGAAAGAGGATTTGTACCTGCGAGGTATTGGAAGATGAACTTTGTACCTGGGAGGTACACATGACGAAAAGCTGGAAGCTGTTTTACAAGACGTTTTGCAAAGAAAAAGAAAAAGGAAAAACTTTCTTTTCTAAACAAACCCTTACAAAACCTCTTGGATATGTGATATCTACAAGATAAACTATATTATTTTCTTTTTAAGTATCCTCTTCGACAAAGATATAGAGATGTCAAATCAACCATGATGTATCTTTCATCCATGATGGGTAGCAAACCCTATGTATAGCCTACCCATTCCACCATATAAGCATACTTGCATTTTGTAAGCTATATAAAGGATGTCTTGCAAAGTACATTCAAATGTACTTATATTGGTTTCGTCGCTGGCTATTTACTTGGCCAGACTACGAGGAGCAACCCCAGGAGGAGTACTACAATGATGACCCTGCAAACTAGGCTCGTCTCCCGGTCAGCAGCCTATAGGTTAAGGTGTGACTTGGGATCTATCACGTTGCGTTTTGCTATCTTCCGTTGTGTTAGTGTTATTTGTCTGCCCTACGTGGCAGTTATCTAAGACTTGGTCATGTGACCATTTGTGTAAGACTTTTATTATTCGTGTAATGGATGATGTAATCTGTGTACCAACTTCATATGTTGTTCACGACTAATTTTTCTAGGATCGTGAATGTATGCATATGAGGGTTCTTGGAATTGCTAGTCTGGGGCCTCTACAGTGCTAGAGCTTTTTATTTTATTAAACGGAGGTATTGAAAACATTTTTTAGAGAGGTGTATGCTTATGTCAACGAATGGTAAACATATAATACAGTACGTCACAAGCCAACTAGACTTCACAAGAGTGGCTCCCATTGAAGGACACAACTAGGGTCAGAAGGTCATCCCTCTTTCTCTTTTGTTTACCCAAGTATGCTTTGACTGATAAATCAGGGGCAAAAATAGTGAAGAGAATTTATAGTTACCAATTTTGGGGTCGGGCACCCCGCTGCCAGCACTTCTATCATTTTGGATAAACGGATGTGCCACTAGTCCAGGTGTGTAAAGTCCAATCAACAAGTGAGATAAAGATCTCTATTTAAGTCCTCATGAGCTAAAACAGGGGCATGTTGCTGGTAGAGTTGAATCCTTTCTCTGCGTTGTTGGGAACCCCAAGAGGAAGGTGTGATGAGCACAGCAGTAGGAGTTTTCCCCTTAGTTAAGAACCAGGGTTATCAATCCAGTAAAAGAAAGAGAATCTTCGGAAGGTTGATGCCACTGACGGTGGTGCTGGCGCTTCACCGGTGTCAGCAACAACGTGGAGACTGCACACAACACAACCAAAATACTTTGCCCTAACGGTACAGTGAGGTTGTCAATCTCACCGATCTTGCTGAAAACAAAGATTAGACGTATAGTGTGGAAAACAGTGTATGCTTGCAGTAAGTAAAGAAAGCACGAAATTGTTGTGGTTTGTTTAAAAGTGTGGAAAAATGGGTCGGGGTTCATAGTTTCACTAGTGGTGTCTCTCCATAAAAGATAGCATGCTGGGTGAACAAATTACAGCTGGGCAATTGACAAATAGTGGTTGCACCGTAGTGCACAATATGACATGAAGATTACTATGGTATTTAGTGCGGGCATTACAACAAGATATATAGACCGACATCCATCTGCATCTATGACTAATAATCCCCCCTCAGGTTATCATCTGAACCCCCTTAGGTATTAAGTTGTAAACAACAGATAATTGCATTAAAAAAGTGTGTAATGTAAGCAATGATTATGCACGCGGGCACTCTCACCGCTGTTTTCTCCCTAATGGCAACAGCACATCCTCCCCCTTCACGTTTCTGTCACTAGCAACTACTTGGCCAGAATAACCACTAGCAACGGAGAGCATACAAGATCACAAATAACATATACAATAAACACTATAATCAACTTGGCATAAGGTCAATATTCATCGGATCCCAGCAAACACAGCATAAAGAATTACATAGATCAATCTCGATTATGATAAGCAGCTCACGAGATCTAAACATGGAGGCATATGAGGAGAAGACAACCATCTAGCTACATCTACGAACCCGTAGTCCAGGGGTGAACTACTCACGCATCACTCCAGAGGCAGGCATGGTGATGGCGAGGCCTCCGGTGATGATTTCCTCTCCGGCAGGGTGCCGGAAAATAGCTTCAGAACCCTCCTGGTCTAGGGTTGACGGTGACAACGTCTTCGGAACTTTTTCGGGGATTTTGATCAGATGCCTAGAGTTTTCCATCCGAGGGGCTTAAATATGTGAAAGGGCAAAGGCGATGGAGGCCGGAGGGGCCCCACACCCATAGCTGGCGCGGCCAAGGGGGGGCTGCGCCACCCTGTGGTGTGGCCCCCATGCTGCCCCTCTTCGACTCCTCTTCGGTCTTCTGGATGCTTCGGGGGAAAATAGGACTTCTGGGCTTCGAATTTTCCAATTCCGAGAATATTTCCAGAACAACTTTTCTGAAACTAAAAAACAGCAGAAAACGGGGAACTGGCTATGTGGCATCTTGTTAATAGGTTAGTCCGTAAAATCGATAAAAATGACATAAAGAAGGGAGAAAACATGTAGCAATTGGCATAATATGATCATGGAGCATCAGAAATTAAGGATACGTTTATGACGTATCAGGGCACAAAACAGGAATATTTTTGAAAGTTTTAAAGGTAGAACATGAAAATTTGGCGGTTAAATACCACATTTAAGTAGGTATGGTGGACACATTTGGCAAACTTTCATTTTTGGGAGTTGGATGCACGAGTAGAGCTCATACTCAGTACAGGCGGAGGCTAGCAGAAGACTAGGAGCGACAAATCAACAGAGCAATAATGGCCATAATCATGTATAGCGACAAAAACATTATTAATCAAAGCATGAAGGGTATTGCAAGTCAAAAACTAAATGATAATAGAGGACATAAGTGACCGGTTTGTAGTCATAAACATGGTGTAAGCATGCGCCAAGTCAACCAAATAAAGCATTCGAAGGAGAACACCACAAATTCATGCTTCAATATGATAAAAACAACTCATGATTCATTCAATGGAACATTAAGGACTCTCAGATATTTGAGAAAAGTCATTCTACAATAACAACCACTAAGCATAGAATTACAATAACATCTACCATGACATGAAAAAATCTAGCCATTGTCTATGCAGGCTTCTTTTTGCACCGTTTTAAGCACAAAAATTGTACTACTACTTTCCAACACCAATCATTTTAAACTAAACAAAAATTCTCCAAGAGATATAGAAATGAAACAAGAGAGTACTAATATTACTCTACTAGAACTAACAACTCTGAATAAGAGATGCATGAAAAACAGGAGCTAAAAGGATTTGCAGCAGCTAGAATAAAACCTAATAATACGAGCATGGAAGAAAACAAGTATTCATATGAAAAAGTGGAGCGTGTCTCTCTCCCACACAAAGAATGCCGGGTTCCAAACATATTTATTGCAGCAAGCAAAACAAAATAAAACAAAACAAACAAACAAACGGTCCAAGTAAAATGCATATGATGTGACCGAATAAAAATATAACTAGAAGTGACCATAAATTGTTGTGAAGAAGGGGATGCCTTGGGCATCCCCAAACTTAGACGCTTCAGTCTTCTTGGAATTTTCTTGGATGAACCACGGGGGCATCCACAAGCTTTGGATTTTTACTCTTCCTGATCACATTATATCACCCTCTTCTCTTGACCCTTGAAAACTTACTTCACACCACACTTAATGTAATTCGCATTAGAGGGTTAGTGCACAATCAAAAATTCACATTTTTTGCATGGGCACAAGCATTATTAATACTTTTAAACATTAGATACAGCCACTGATGTTTTATGGAGAAAATAAATCCACTCGACATAGTAAAAGAGAGAGAATGCAAGTAAAAAAGGCAGAATCTGTCAAAACCAGAACAGTCTGTAAAGATGATTTTTTTAGGCACCTACCTTGCTCAAATAAAAAAAAAGTAAATCTAGAAAACGTTTTGGAATTAGCTGAGGAATAAGTACAAAAATTGGCAAGTCATTTTGATCTTTGTGAATTATGCGATTTTATACGGTGGACAGCAGAAATCTGTTTCCTGCGCAGAAATCCAAAACCAACCTCAACTTTCACTAGAGACTTTACTTGGCACAAGAAATGCGAGAAAATAAATATACAAAGGAGTTGCTAGAGAAGTAAACAACACCTTGACTCAAAGAAAACAGAGAAAAACAAAGCAAAAATATAACCATGGGTTATCTCCGAAGAAGTGCTTTTCTTTAACGCCTTTTAGCTAGGCCCGGAAAACTAGAATCAAGTATTTTTCAAGTGAAGAAGCATCCAAATTGTAACTTGTTCGAATAATGGAATCAAAAGGAAACTTCATTCTCTTCCTAGGAAATTGTTCCATATTTTTCTTGAGTGGGAATGGGTATTTAATATTTCCCTCTTTCATATCAATAAAAACATCAACAGTTCTAAGTAAAGGTCTTCCAAAACAATAGGACAAGAAGCATTGCATTAAATATTCATAACAACAAAATCAACGGGGAAAACGTTATTATTAACCATAATAAGAACATCATCAACTCTCCCCAAAGGATTCTTTCTAACATTATCAGCAAGACGAATATCCAAATAACAGTGTTCCAAAGGTGGCAAATCAAGCATATCATAATGTTTCTTAGGCATAACAGAGATACTAGCACCAAGATCACATAAAGCATTGCAATAAAAATAATTCACCTTCATTTTAATGATGTGTTCCCAACCATCATTTAACTTCCTAGTGATGTAGGCTTCACATCTTAATTCATCTTCTCTAATTTGTATGAGAGCATTTGTAATATGTTTTATGAAACCCATATTCATAGCACTAGCATTAGAACAACTAGCAAGTTTTCGTAGGAACATAATTACTTCAGATATATTGCAATCATCAAAATCAAGATCATTTTTATCAAAGGTAATGGGACCATTCTCTCCCATATTTCGAAAAATTTCAGCACTTTTACTGGTGCAAACATTAGCTATATTAATTCTTTCTAGCTATTTCATATTCTCTTTCCCATCTAGCATGTAGTTTAGCTAACTTTCTAACATTATCATCAATTCGAATTTAAATGTCATTCAAAGTTTTTCTTTCTTTAATATCATGAGGCATAACCTTTATTTTAAGAAGATCACATCAAGAGCAAGGCTATCAGCTTTAGAAGCAAGAACGTCAATTTTGCCAACTTTTCCTCAATAGATTTATTAAAAGCATTTTGTGTACTAATAAAATTATTAAGCATATTTTCAAGATCAGAGGGTACACTTTTATTGTTGTTGTAGGAATTACCATAAGAATTGCCATAACCATTATTATTAGGGGATATGGCATATAATTGTTGCTACCAAAATTATTCCTATAAGCATTGTAGTTGAAATTGTTGTTTTTAATGAAGTTCACATCAACATGCTCTTCTTGGGCAACCAAAGAAGCTAAAGGAACATTGTTTGGATCAATAGGAGCATGGCCATTCACAAGCATAGACATAATAGCATCAAGTCTATCACTCAAGGACGAGGTTTCTTCAACGGAATTTACCTTCTTACCTGGTGGAGCTCTCTCAGTGTGCCATTCAGAATAATTTACCATCATATCATCAAGAAGCTTTGTTGCTGCCCCAAAGACATGGACATAAAGGTTCCTCCCGCAGCTGAATCCAGAGGGTTTCTTAAAGAAAATTCACACCTGCATAAAAGCTTTGGATGATCATCCAAGTAGTCAGTCCATGAGTGAGACAATTCTTTACCCAAGATTTCATTCTTTCCCAAGCTTTAGCAACATACTCATTATCAAGTTGCTTAAAATTCATAATGCTACTTCTTAAAGATATAATCTTAGCAGGAGGATAATATTTTCCAATGAAAGCATCTTTACATTTACTCCAAGAATCAATACTATTTCTAGGCAAAGGTAGCAACCATTCTTTAGCTCTTCCTCTCAAAGAGAAATGAAATAATTTGAGTTTAATAATATCTACATCTACATCTTTATATTTTTGCATCTCATAGAGTTCAACAAAAATATTAAGATGGGCAGCAGCATCATCAGTACTAATACTAGAAAATTGCTCTCTCATAACAAGATTTAACAGGGCAGACTTTATCTCATAAAAATCATCAGTATGAGCAGGTGGAGCAATAAGTGTGCTAATAAAATAATTGTTGTTTGTGCTAGTGAAGTCACACAACTTAGTGTTCTCAGGAGTACTCATTTAAGCAAGATTAAAAACTAGATAAAAATAGCAACTAGAATAAGAACTAATTTTTTTGTGTTTTTGACAAAGAGATGCAAACAAGACAAAATAAAATAAACTAAGCAAAAATAAAACAAACTACAGAGACTCAAAGTGAGAGACTCCCCTTGCAGAATCTGATCTTCATTTGGGTGGCTTTCGCTCAATCTGTGGCTGTAGTAATATGGCAAATCAAAGGGGTCAAAAAAGAAGATATAGAATTGTAGCTAACAGCCTCTTTCTCCCGGCGGCGACACCAGAAAACTTGTTGATGGTTGACATTGGGAAACCCCAAGTGTAGGGTGTGAAGAGTGCAGCGGCAAGTTTTCCCTCAGAAAGAAACCAAGGTTGAATCGACCAGTAGGAGAAAGAAATCACTTCAAATGGTTGATGCAGCTGATGATGGCAGGGCGCACTACCGTTTCAGTAGCAACGTGGAACCTACACAACACAATCAAATCACTTTGCCCCAAGGAAGCAATGAGGTTGTCATTTTTTGCAGAAAACAAAGAGGTTAAACATATGGTGCGGAAAACATTACTTGTTTGTAGTAGATAAAAAGAGAACAATGATGGCAGTAATAAAACATTGGAACAGTACGAAAACAGTGATTGTGGTGGTTGTATTATCAGTATAAAGGAAATGGACCGGGGTCCACAATTCACTAGTGGAGTCTCTCCAAAACAGATAGATAGCATGTTGGTTAAACAAATTACAGTTGGGCAATTGACAGATATAAAGGCTGCACCATAGTGCATATGCATGACATGATGATTACTATGTGATTCATGTGGGCATTACAAAAAGATACATAGACGGTTATCCAACTGCATCTGTGACTAATAATCCACCCTCGGAATATCATCCGAGCAAACCTTGGGTATTAAATTGCAAGCAACAGATAATTGCATTAAGCAAAGTGTGTTGTGTAAACAATGTAAACGTCGTTGTTTTCTCCCTAATTGCAACAACACATCCCCTACCTATTACGTTTCTATCACTCGAGTGTGAGTAAAAGGGAGGCATGAACCCACTATCGAGCATAAATACTCCCTCTTGGAGTTACAAGCATCTACTTGGCCAGAGCATCTACTAGCAACGGAGAGCATGCAAGATCATAAATAACATACACATGAAAAGAACATGATAGATTGATAATCATTGGACATAGCATTTAATATTCATCGGATCCCAGCAAACACAACATGTAGCATTACAATAAGATAATCTTGATCATGTTAGGCAGCTCACAAGATCTAAACATGAGGCATAAAGAGGAGAGAACAACAATCTAGCTACTGCTATGGATCCGTAGTCCAAGGATGATGATGCGGGGAGGATACCTACTCCTATCATTGCGCCACCACCGCCATCTATGTTGACAGTTGGAGCTTTCAGATTTGCAATCCCACCGCTAGATGAGGTGAAACCCAACTTCAGAACACCACCGTTGATGTTGCAGTTTGGTCCACGGCGTGAGACCAAACATTGTTAGTGTTGGGTGGTGCAGCGTGTTGCATACAGGATGACCAACGATTAGATGACATTCGTCTAAGTATGTACAAGTGTTATTAGAGGCCTGCGTGCCTTATTATTTTGCTGAGCCTTTTAATAGGCCGGTTTGTATCGCGTGTGTTAGGTTCGAGTCAGTTGTGTGTTCGTTTGGGCCTGTCCAACCGAGCCCTTTGTGGCCTCCTATATAAAGCAGTGACGCCTAGCGTTTTAGGGTAGACAAGAATTGGAGATTAAAGTTATCGAGAGGCTCCTCCCATGATGGGTAGCCGTTTGCAAGTTTATACTGGTTTTGCTTGCTGATCTTCTTGATCTGTCTACAATTGCGTGCGTGGCATTGATTATTTATCTGTCCAACGTTGCTGTTCTTGGTTCGCCGTGAAAGATTGGGACAAAACCCTCTCGGATCACGTTGATCCGTATCATCTTGGTATCAGATTTGTCGGGTTCATCACGGCGAGTTTGAGATCATCTCTTATTTGCTAGAGAAATTCTGCCGGAGGCGCACACCGATACACCAGTTCTGCTTATTGAGGAAGATTACGTTTGCTGCCGGAGGCGAGTTCTTTTGGTTTTTGATCCGCAGGCGTTGGAGTCCTGTTTGGTGAAGTCCGGCCACTATAATGCTTGCGTTTGCAAATTGCTGCTGGTCCGATCAACAAGTCAATCTAGCTTTTGCTGTTGCTCGCGTTTGAAGTCTGGATCGATCAACTCATCTTTACGGGAGCAAGGAAAAGGAAAAGGAATAGAATAGAATACATCCCCGATTGGATCGGGGATTTGATTGGATCGTACTTGGAGTTCCCATACAGGAAAGAGAATTCGTACAACTCGGAATAAATGTAACATCCCAAGTCTGAAAAATAGCCATTAGAATGTTTGCTCTCTGTTATTTTATGTTTTGCATCATGGCATCATGTTCATTGCATTTGTTTTGCTTGTTTTCCTTTGTTTCCTTTGTTTTCTATTTGAATTTCAAACCAAAATTCAAACCTTTTGTTTCATCCTTGTGATGTTACAATTTCCAAAATGTTATTTCAAATAAAAACAACCAAATTGTTTTCTTCTTATTCTATAATGCTCACTTATTAAATTGATGGTTTTAATCAATCAATTGTTTCCAAATCACATTCAGAAATTCAAATGCATTGTACAAACAGCACCCAAATGGAAAATTATGAAAATTACCAAAACAATCTAATCTTTTGTTTCCATTTATTCCATGTTTGATCAACTAATAAAATGGTGCTTTTATTTCCATTAATCAATTCCAAATTGGTTTCAAATTCAAAGCAATCACCAAACAGCACCTCATTTGAACATTATAAAAATCTCCAAACCAATCAACTCACTTTAATCACATTAACCATAGGGTTCACCCTATTAAAACCTTGTTTTCAATAATGTTACTTAATATTCAAAAATCACTCAAATTTGGTTTATTTTCCAAACAGCAATTTAATTTCAAACCTATTGAAAACAAAACTTGGCAATTGTTTTCTTTTAACCTAAATAGCTTAACCTAAAATTTTCTAAAAATTTTACTACCTAAAAACTATCCTTTTCATCCATTTTGTTTTCAGCAAAAAAAAATAAAACAAAACGGAAAAGGAAAAAAGGTTTTTACCTGCGTGGGGGGGAAGCCAAACTGGCCCAGCCCATCTAACCCCCCGAGCTGGCCCGGTACCCTTTCACTCGCCGCCCCGTCGCCTATCTTCTGTACGGCGGCAATCCCCTGGCGCCACGGCGGCAGCGCACGATCCCGACGGCCGTCATCGATCCCCGCGCCCTATATATCCCCCCTAGACCCCGCAGCCCTAGCCCAGAACCCTAGGAACCTCTGTCCCCTCGCGCCGCCGTTGTTCCGTCTCTCTCCCGTCGACGCTCGCCCTCTGAACCTCACTGTCACCTCGCCGGAGGCGCCGTGTCTGAACCCCCGTCGATCACCGCCGCCTCTCACCACCACCACCCTCCTAGCCACCGAAAATTGAAACCCCACTCCACCCTCTCCAGTTTGCACACGGCAGCTGCCCCGGAGATCAACGGAGTCCACGCCGCCGTCCTCGACCACGCCGTCGCCGCCGCGGGAACCTCCTCGAGCCTCTGCATCCCTCTACTCCGGTGGTGAGCAGCCGTCCTCCGTCTCCCTCCTCTCTGTCATGCCTCCGTGCATGCACTGCACTGCCCACAGCACCTCCACGGCAGCACCAGCAGCGTCGAGATCACCGGCGGCCACCGTCTGAAAGCTGTCCGGTTGCGGAAACATTTGGTCGTCAGTTAGTTTCAGTTAAAGCTCAGATCTGAACGATACCTTGCACTCTCCCTCGTTACTGACAGAAACACTCGATCAGCTCACTGGTTCAGTACTTGCGCGCGCACCCGAGAGGTTCCAGGATCGAGTCCTGGCTCGCGCAGGGAGAAATCCCACCCTTTTTTGCCCCAAGTGCTGACAGGGAGGGCCCCCCTGTCAGCCACACCGTGTCCACGCCAGCGCACAGTGGCCCTGGGCCCCCCTGGCAGTGCCTGGGGTAAGCTGCTGTGCGGTAACAAAATGCTTAACACTTTTCTGTTTTAATTCCAAATACTTTTAAATTGCAGAATTAAACCCTAAAACTAAAACTTGAATAACTTTTAATTTATAACTCCAAATAATAAAAGTTATATATGTTTTCTGATCCAAATTTAATCATCTATCCAAATAATCCATTTGTGTACTGTTTTGAAATTTCCAAATGCCATTTAAATTTGAATTCAAATAATTCAATTGCAAATTGCTAAAATCAATAACTAATTCATACTAATTCCAAATAATACAAATAACATATGTTTTCCATGCTATTTCAAATAACCTTTTCAAATATAAATTTTGTTTCCAGTTTTGAATAATTAAAATTGCCTAAACAATTTAAACATTGTTTAATTCAATTAAAATTGCTAAAATCATAACTTGCTCAAATTTAATTATTTTTAAACATGTAAAATATGTTTTCAAACCAGAAAAACATAACCTTTTCAAATATGAACTTTAAATAATGTTTTGAGCAATTAAAATTCAATTAATATTCCTATTTGAATTAATTCCAATTTAAATCTTGTTTAAATTGTTTAATCCATAATTAATTCATCCTAACTCCTATCTCAATATTTGAAACATGTAATCCAACTAAGATTTGATGTTCTTTTCAAATATAAACTTTGTTATTTGTCTTGAACACTTTAACTTGATGAAAAACAACCAATTGCTTGTGGGACACCTCTAAGGAACCAAAATTTTCCTAACTTAATAAATGAATTTCCAAACTTGGTAAACTTTATTTCAACTTGTTTCTATTGTTGTTATTTTGCTGTTTTCCTCCTCCATGCATCATGCTAATCAACTTTCACATGATGGTTAGTTGTAAAACAATTAATTCAACCATAATTCATGGGCTTTTCATATGCAATCCAATTGCATGTGGGTCCATTTAATCATGTTGCTATCTTGTCAACTAGTTTATTTTGATGCACCAATTAAACTATCATGCATCATCCCATGTTTGTGCACTATGTCATGTTATTGATTGTTTATCTCTCTGCGTTGTTTGTTTGCTTCTCCTCGGATACACGACGACGTTGAGACCGACGATACTTACTACACCCCTTCTAAGGAGTTAGCTCAGTACCAGGCTACTGGGTTTGCAGGCAAGTTATCACTCACATGAACCACTGTGTTCCTTTCAACCTTGGTTACCGATACTTTCCGTTGTCTATTTCTGCTAGCCCTATGATTAGTTGCTTCTGTTACGAACCTATCACATGTATCCTTTAAACCTGATATTGCCTCACCTCCATACCTATAACCATTGCTTGTTGCCCGTGTCTTACTAGCATGCTTAGGGTTGTTTTGCTCGAGTCTGTTACCCGTTACTTTCTGTTACTATTTCTAATACATTCTGGGGGCTCGATGTTTAATCAATCAATCATGCTAATGTTACTATTAATAATAAATTTGATGATAAGGCACCGGCAGGAGGCCCAGGGTGGTTTTGAGGCCTGCTAGTGTCGACCCTAATAGGAAAAGGGTCTTGTCTACTGATCCATGATGAGCGCACTAACCGCATGTGGGAAGCGAGTATGGGCGCCCCCCTCAATTTGATTCGATTCGCATCTCGTCCAAATCGCCACACGTAGTTCGGGCTTTCCATTTGCTGCATGCATGATCTTGCGAGCCCAGGCCAGGGTGGAACTTTTGTAGTCGGCATTTAGGGCGGCGTGGTCTTCCAGTGCTATGAGGGTCCCCTTTTCTTCGTGGGGCTCGATTAGCCGCGCACGCACAGCACGTGGTGCTTTGGGCTTGATGCGAAGAAGAGTTGAGTTGTGTTGAGTACCTCGCTTGGTGGGTTTGATTCCCGTCTGGCGGGTTATTCTTACGTGTACGGCCAAATTGGTGCACCCCTGCAGAGATAAATCTTCTCGAGAAGCCGTGTTTTCCGCGGTTATGGATTACTTGGTGAAAGTGCTGGCTAACAAGTACTCAGGACAACTTAAACCTAATGATTAACAACCTTACACCCAATGATTAACAACTTGACTAGTAATAGGATTATTGACACAATAATCTGAACCATCATTATTTCAACTATGTGAGTTATCCTCGGATTGCTTCTTTGGATAAGGGGCGAGATCCAGGATGGGTTTGTTTGGAATTAGTTGGTAGGTTGGTTACAATACTCGATCTTATCCCCTTTCTGTTAGTTGGAAGTTGTAGTTCTCTGTAGTTGGTTAGCGCAGCCAGTTGCAGCATCTTTTACATCACCCTTTCTTCCGTTGAACCCAAAGCATCTGTGCTTGGTGTTGACGGGTTACACTTTGGTGAACTGTGAGTCTTGCTTGCCAGTACGTTTATGTACTGACCCCTTTGGGGCTGTGGTTTCCGCAGACCTACGTTTCCGAGGATCTACATGGTGGCTACTACGTGGAATATGACGAGACTGCTGACGAGTAGATAGCGGACCCGGGCAGGATCCGAGACTTCGTGGATGGGCTCCGTCTGTTCGTTTACGGCCTCTTAGGCCTATTTGGATCTTGTCTGTACTCAGACATGTTGAATTCTTCCGCTGTGATGTAATGATGAATTGTTGGGACATGTGTCCTCTGAATGATTGTATTTGCTATCTCTGCTCTAATGAGAGCTATTTGCAACTTATTTCAATCTTTTGTGTCGTAGAGATCTGTTGTGATATCACTTGTTCAAACGCCGTTGACGTACAATGTGTGTATGTTTTGAAGTACGTCAATGGAAGTATCCTGATTTCTATGGGATAGTTTACGTCGACGCTGAACAGATAGGGGTTGGTTGTCACACATACGTGTGTTGGCCTACTCGTAAGAGGACGCGGGTGCCGGTAAGCCCCGTAATCCAATCTACTACTGTTCAACGGAACGGCGAGTATCCTTTAGAAGTCCGGGTGCGACAAATGGTATCAGAGCCTGTCTGCCTGTAGGATCCCTTTTACTGGTCGCAGTTGAGTCTAGAAACTATTTTTGTAGCTATATAGGAAAAATGAAACGTGAGAGTAGGAATTCTGCCATTTTTCTTCTTTCCCCACCCACCCACCCTTTTCTGGTAAGTAAGTGCAACGTTATTTTCCCTTCTCACCTAAACTTTCAAGTTAGGATTTCACGAATCCTGGTTTCTCTGGGGTAGTTATATCTACTAGACCATAGGAATGGAGGTGGTTGTGACATGATTTATCATATCGCCTACTCATGATTGAGAACAGAGTGTAAGCCCCGGAAGCAAATCCTCTATTCCTTAAGCAGTAGATATTGATCCTTTAGAAGCCCGGATGGGTTTTCCGTAGTACCTCAGGAGTGTTTTGTTCTCGTTTTCCCGATGTTGCTTCAATTTCCTATTCTTCTCAACATCCTTTTCGTCCGTTGAAATCTTGTTGTTGTTTTCCATTTCAGTTCTTCTACCGGCGTCTAATCAAAACTTCCCAAATAACAAGTCTATCTGGCCAGAAAGGTTGTTGTTGTTGTTGTGGATTTTAGTATGCCTCCCACTTACTGAATCACCACATTCCAGATAGTCTATTCTTCAAATGAATCAAGTTCTATCCAGCTATACACCCTCAATACAAAACCTCTACCTTTACTTGAAATGTTCCGGTGGTTTGCAAATTCCCTGACGTCTTTCCGGAAGAGTTGCCGGGAATGCCTATCGTTTTGAACTTCCAGAAAAACTAACCAAGGTGCACGATGTGTTTCACGTGTCACAGCTCAAGAGGATTTTCCCAAGAAGTATCCGGACCTTTTCTTTTCTCAGTGGGAATCTCGGGGCGCGATTCCTTCAAGGGGGGGCGTTTTGTAACATCCCAAGTCTGAAAAATAGCCATTAGAATGTTTGCTCTCTGTTATTTTATGTTTTGCATCATGGCATCATGTTCATTGCATTTGTTTTGCTTGTTTTCCTTTGTTTCCTTTGTTTTCTATTTGAATTTCAAACAAAAATTCAAACCTTTTGTTTCATCCTTGTGATGTTACAATTTCCAAAATGTTATTTCAAATAAAAACAACCAAATTGTTTTCTTCTTATTCTATAATGCTCACTTATTAAATTGATGGTTTTAATCAATCAATTGTTTCCAAATCACATTCAGAAATTCAAATGCATTGTACAAACAGCACCCAAATGGAAAATTATGAAAATTACCAAAACAATCTAATCTTTTGTTTCCATTTATTCCATGTTTGATCAACTAATAAAATGGTGCTTTTATTTCCATTAATCAATTCCAAATTGGTTTCAAATTCAAAGCAATCACCAAACAGCACCTCATTTGAACATTATAAAAATCTCCAAACCAATCAACTCACTTTAATCACATTAACCATAGGGTTCACCCTATTAAAACCTTGTTTTCAATAATGTTACTTAATATTCAAAAATCACTCAAATTTGGTTTATTTTCCAAACAGCAATTTAATTTCAAACCTATTGAAAACAAAACTTGGCAATTGTTTTCTTTTAACCTAAATAGCTTAACCTAAAATTTTCTAAAATTTTTACTACCTAAAAACTATCCTTTTCATCCATTTTGTTTTCAGCAAAAAAAAATAAAACAAAACGGAAAAGGAAAAAGGTTTTTACCTGCGTGGGGGGGAAGCCAAACTGGCCCAGCCCATCTAACCCCACGAGCTGGCCCGGTACCCTTTCACTCGCCGTCTCGTCGTCTATCTTCTGTACGGCGGCAATCCCCTGGCGCCACGGCAGCAGCGCACGATCCTGACGGCCGTCATCGATCCCCACGCCCTATATATCCCCCCTAGACCCCGCAGCCCTAGCCCAGAACCCTAGGAACCTCTGTCCCCTCGCGCCACCGCTGTTC
Source organism: Alopecurus myosuroides (assembly GCA_028641055.1). NCBI lineage: Eukaryota > Viridiplantae > Streptophyta > Magnoliopsida > Poales > Poaceae > Alopecurus > Alopecurus myosuroides. The sequence continues at coordinate 114,839,136 of CM054062.1, read as the reverse complement.
CCTCTCTCTCCCGTCGACGCTCGCCCTCTGAACCTCACTGTCACCTCGCCGGAGGCGCCGTGTCTGAACCCCCGTCGATCACCGCCGCCTCTCACCACCACCACCCTCCTAGCCACCGAAAATTGAAACCCCACTCCACCCTCTCCAGTTTGCACACGGCAGCTGCCCCGGAGATCAACGGAGTCCACGCCGCCGTCCTCGACCACGCCGTCGCCGCCGCGGGAACCTCCTCGAGCCTCTGCATCCCTCTACTCCGGTGGTGAGCAGCCGTCCTCCGTCTCCCTCCTCTCTGTCATGCCTCCGTGCACGCACTGCACTGCCCACAGCACCACCACGGCAGCACCAGCAGCGTCAAGATCGCCGGCGGCCACCGTCTGAAAGCTGTCCGGTTGCGGAAACATTTGGTCGTCAGTTAGTTTCAGTTAAAGCTCAGATCTGAACGATACCTTGCACTCGCCCTCGTTACTGACAGAAACACTCGATCAGCTCACTGGTTCAGTACTTGCGCGCGCACCCGAGAGGTTCCAGGATCGAATCCTGGCTCGCGCAGGGAGAAATCCCACCCTTTTTTGCCCCAAGTGCTGACAGGGAGGGCCCCCTGTCAGCCACACCGTGTCCACGCCAGCGCACAGTGGCCCTGGGCCCCCCTGGCAGTGCCTGGGGTAAGCTGTTGTGCGGTAACAAAATGCTTAACACTTTTCTGTTTTAATTCCAAATACTTTTAAATTGCAGAATTAAACCCTAAAACTAAAACTTGAATAACTTTTAATTTATAACTCCAAATAATAAAAGTTATATATGTTTGCTGATCCAAATTTAATCATCTATCCAAATAATCCATTTGTGTACTGTTTTGAAATTTCCAAATGCCATTTAAATTTGAATTCAAATAATTCAATTGCAAATTGCTAAAATCAATAACTAATTCATACTAATTCCAAATAATACAAATAAAATATGTTTTCCATGCTATTTCAAATAACCTTTTCAAATATAAATTTTGTTTCCTGTTTTGAATAATTAAAATTGCCTAAACAATTTAAACCTTATTTAATTCAATTAAAATTGCTAAAATCATAACTTGCTCAAATTTAATTATTTTTAAACATGTAAAATATGTTTTCAAACCAGAAAAACATAACCTTTTCAAATATGAACTTTAAATAATGTTTTGAGCAATTAAAATTCAATTAATATTCCTATTTGAATTAATTCCAATTTAAATCTTGTTTAAATTGTTTAATCCATAATTAATTCATCCTAACTACTATCTCAATATTTGAAACATGTAATCCAACTAAAATTTGATGTTCTTTTCAAATATAAACTTTGTTATTTGTATTGAACACTTTAACTTGATGAAAAACAACCAATTGCTTGTGTGACACCTCTAAGGAACCAAAATTTTCCTAACTTAATAAATGAATTTCCAAACTTGGTAAACTTTATTTCAACTTGTTTCTATTGTTGTTATTTTGCTGTTTTCCTCCTCCATGCATCATGCTAATCAACTTTCACATGATGGTTAGTTGTAAAACAATTAATTCAACCATAATTCATGGGCTTTTCATATGCAATCCAATTGCATGTGGGTCCATTTAATCATGTTGCTATCTTGTGAACTAGTTTATTTTGATGCACCATTTAAACTATCATGCATCATCCCATGTTTGTGCACTATGCCATTATATTGATTGTTTATATCTCTGCGTTGTTTGTTTGCTTCTCCTCGGATACACGACGACGTTGAGACCGACGATACTTACTACACCCCTTCTAAGGAGTTAGCTCAGTACCAGGCTACTGGGTTTGCAGGCAAGTTATCACTCACATGAACCACTGTGTTCCTTTCAACCTTGGTTACCGATACTTTCCGTTGTCTATTTCTGCTAGCCCTATGATTAGTTGCTTCTGTTACGAACCTATCACATGTATCCTTTAAACCTGATATTGCCTCACCTCCATACCTATAACCATTGCTTGTTGCCCGTGTCTTACTAGCATGCTTAGGGTTGTTTTGCTCGAGTCTGTTACCCGTTACTTTCTGTTACTATTTCTAATACGTTCTGGGGGCTCGATGTTTAATCAATCAATCATGCTAATGTTACTATTAATAATAAATTTGATGATAAGGCACCGGCAGGAGGCCCAGGGTGGTTTTGAGGCCTGCTAGTGTCGACCCTAATAGGAAAAGGGTCTTGTCTACTGATCCATGATGAGCGCACTAACCGCATGTGGGAAGCGAGTATGGGCGCCCCCCTCAATTTGATTCGATTCGCATCTCGTCCAAATCGCCACACGTAGTTCGGGCTTTCCATTTGCTGCATGCATGATCTTGCGAGCCCAGGCCAGGGTGGAACTTTTGTAGTCGGCATTTAGGGCGGCGTGGTCTTCCAGTGCTATGAGGGTCCCCTTTTCTTCGTGGGGCTCGATTAGCCGCGCACGCACAGCACGTGGTGCTTTGGTCTTGATGCGAAGAAGAGTTGAGTTGTGTTGAGTACCTCGCTTGGTGGGTTTGATTCCCGTCTGGCGGGTTATTCTTACGTGTACGGCCAAATTGGTGCACCCCTGCAGGGATAAATCTTCTCGAGAAGCCGTGTTTTCTGCGGTTATGGATTACTTGGTGAAAGTACTGGCTAACAAGTACTCAGGACAACTTAAACCTAATGATTAACAACCTTACACCCAATGATTAACATATTGACTAGTAATAGGATTATTGACACAATAATCTGAACCATCATTATTTCAACTGTGTGAGTTATCCTCGGATTGCTTCTTTGGATAAGGGGCGAGATCCAGGATGGGTTTGTTTGGAATTAGTTGGTAGGTTGGTTACAATACTCGATCTTATCCCCTTTCTGTTAGTTGGAAGTTGTAGTTCTCTGTAGTTGGTTAGCGCAGCCAGTTGCAGCATCTTTTACATCACCCTTTCTTCCGTTGAACCCAAAGCATCTGTGCTTGGTGTTGACGGGTTACACTTTGGTGAACTGTGAGTCTTTCTTGCCAGTACGTTTATGTACTGACCCCTTTTGGGGCTGTGGTTTCCGCAGACCTGCGTTTCCGAGGATCTACATGGTGGCTACTACGTGGAATATGACGAGACTGCTGACGAGTAGATAGCGGACCCGGGCAGGATCCGAGACTTCGTGGATGGGCTCCGTCTGTTCGTTTACGGCCTCTTAGGCCTATTTGGATCTTGTCTGTACTCAGACATGTTGAATGCTTCCGCTGTGATGTAATGATGAATTGTTGGGACATGTGTCCTCTGAATGATTGTATTTGCTATCTCTGCTCTAATGAGAGCTATTTGCAACTTATTTCAATCTTTTGTGTCGTAGAGATCTGTTGTGATATCACTTGTTCAAACGCCGTTGACGTACAATGTGTGTATGTTTTGAAGTACGTCAATGGAAGTATCCTGATTTCTATGGGATAGTTTACGTCGACGCTGAACAGATAGGGGTTGGTTGTCACACATACGTGTGTTGGCCTACTCGTAAGAGGACGCGGGTGCCGGTAAGCCCCGTAATCCAATCTACTACTGTTCAACGGAACGGCGAGTATCCTTTAGAAGTCCGGGTGCGACAATAAATCCCTTGTACGTGTAAGCTTGGACTTGGTCTGCTCTCACGCAATTATTTGGAGTCGCGTCCACGGCTGTTTCGCTTTTATTCCGATCGATTCCTGCTGCGTAACCTGTCCGTGCTATATACTGTGTTTACGTCCCAGCTACTGCCGTTTGGGTGTGCGGCCGTATAATCTTCCGCCGCCGTGTGCCGAACTGCTTGGAGACAACAGGTGCATCGATTGGTTATTCTTTCAAACTTGCTTGGGCGCACGACCTCAGAGACTGTCTGCTCCCAAGCGGCGAGGCACGCTACTGTGTTGTTTCCGCTTACTATGGCGAACTCGGTGATTGCTGAGAATTTTGTTGTCGTCGCTGCTGATGCCGAACCTAAGAAGAAGGAAATTTCTCTCCCTGTTTATGCTGATGATCTTGCTCCCAATGTCCGCGATGGATTTGACAAAACTTGTGTGTATATCAAGGACTATACGGATGCTTTGGAGGAGAGATTAAATAGCAAATTTGCGGCACTCAATACTCGTCTTGATGCATTGGCGGATAACCTTATTCTGCGTGCGCGAGTGGAGCACCATGCCGCTACTACCTTACAAGATGCGCTACCACAACGACTCAGACAGGCTGATGGTCATCTGCGCCGTCCCTTGGCACGAGCATATGGCGGCGTTGATGCTGATTTGGAGGAAGATGCTGGTTATGCACCCCACCAACACACGTTTGATGCTCGTACCGCGGCTGCTGTTCATGTTGGTCAGGCTGCACGTGTTCCCCTGGATGATGGTATTGGACGTGTTAAAATTTCCATACCGCGTTTCTCTGGCGCGGGCAGTCCCGAGGATTATTTGGAGTGGGAGATGCGCGTGAATCATATTTTTGCAGCTCACCATTACACCGAGGAGAAGAAACTTCAATTTGCAGCTATTGAGTTCTCTGGTTATGTATTGATTTGGTGGAGCCAGATTTTGCGTATGCCCAACCGGCCAACGTCATGGCGAGGTATGAAAGAACTCATGAGGCATCGTTTTGTTCCTGAGCATTATAAGCGCGAGATGTACAATAAATTGCAGCAGCTTACTCAAGGTATTAAATCTGTGGATGAGTATTATAAGGAGATGGAGTTGTTGATGATA
>CM054062.1:114799420-114826920 GCA_028641055.1 Alopecurus myosuroides | reverse complement strand
AAGGGGGTTAGCCTAGAGGATGTACCCATAGTGAAGGAGTACCCCGATGTCTTTCCGGAGGAACTACCAGGGATGCCACCTGATAGGGACATCGAGTTTGTCATTGACTTGATACCCGGAACCGGACCTATAGCTAAGAGACCGTACAAGATGGATGTGGATGAACTGAAGGAACTCAAGTAACAACTTAGAGAGCAGTTGGATAAAGGGTTCATTCAGCGGAGTTCCTCGTCATGGGGAGCACCAGTTTTGTTTGTGGAAACGAAGGATAAGACACAACGTCTAGTTATGGACTATCGTTCGCTGAATGAGGTGGCGATAAAGCACAAATACCCACTCCCCAACATCAATGACTTATTTGATCAGCTGAAGGGAGCTAGTGTGTTCTCTAAGATCGATTTGCGATCCGGATATCACCAGCTGAAGATTAGAAAGGAGGATATTCCAAAGACCGCCTTTACAACAAGGTATGGTCTATACGAATACACCGTCATGTCTTTTGGATTGACCAATGCCCCGGCATACTTTATGAGCATGATGAACAATGTGTTCATGGGATTCTTGGATAAGTTTGTGGTGGTATTCATAGATGACATTCTAGTATACTCCAAGAATGAGGAGGAGCATGGAGGACACTTACGTTTGATTCTTGGAAAGCTAAGGGAACATAAGTTATATGCTAAGTTTGGTAAGTGTGAGTTTTGGTTGAATACAGTGGGATTCCTAGGAGACGTAGTGTCAAGCGATGGTATTGCAGTAGACCAAGCCAAGGTATCAGCTGTAACTGAGTGGGAATCAAAAAAGAATGCGAAGGATATCCGGAGTTTCTTAGGACTTGCGGGATATTACCGTAGGTTCATAGAGAATTTCTCTAAGATAGCTAAGCCAATGACAGAATTGCTGAAGAAGGAAAAGAAGTTCTTATGGAGTGAGGATTGTGAGACTAGTTTCCAAGAACTGAAGCAACGACTAGTAACAGCACCAGTTCTATGTTTACCGGATCTCCAGAAGGATTTCCAAGTGTACTGCGACGCTTCACGTCGAGGACTAGGTAGCGTATTGATGCAGGATGGAAGAGTAGTTGCATACGCATCACGACAGCTCAAAAATCACGAGAAGAATTATCCGACTCATGATTTAGAGCTAGCTTCAGTTGTACATGCCCTTAGGACATGGAGACATTATCTCATGGGTAAGAAGTGTGACATCTTTACGGACCACAAGAGTTTGAAGTATATCTTCACTCAAAAGGAGCTGAATATGAGACAGAGGAGATGGTTGGAGTTGATAAAGGACTACAATTTGAATCTCCAATATCACCCAGGGAAGGCTAATGTCGTGGCAGACGCATTAAGTCGCAAGGGATATGTGAATGGACTCACTGCAGGGGAGTTACCAGATGAATTGCATGAACAATTCAAGTCTCTCTGTTTGGAATTAGTGAATGAAGGGTACTTGGCAGCCATGGAGGTAACGCCAACACTGATGGACAGGATCAAGGGAGCCCAGAAGGATGATGAAGGAATAAAGGAAATAAAATAGAAAATGAGTGAAGGAAAGATGAAAGAGTTTCACGAAGATGCCGATGGTACATTATGGTTCGGGAAGCATATTTCTGTACCACAGGATCCTGACATTAGAAAGCTGATATTCCAAGAAGCTCATGACTCACCATATTCCATTCACCCAGGGAACACCAAGATGTACATGGATCTGAAAGAAACATTTTGGTGGAATAACCTGAAGAAGGATATCACAGAGTACATTGCATTGTGTGATGTGTGCAGTAGAGTAAAATCTGAGCATCAGAAGCCGGCAGGATTATTGCAGCCATTACCCATACCAGATTGGAAATGGGATAAGATTGGGATGGATTTTATCACCGGATTTCCTAGAACTAGGTCTGGCTATGATTCAATTTGGGTAGTGGTCGATCACTTGACTAAGGTGGCTCATTTCATACCAGTGAAGACCACCTACACTAGTGCCAAATTGGCTAAGCTATACATGAGTAGGATTGTCTGCGCACATGGGGGGGCAAAAGGAATTGTGTCTGATAGAGGAACACAGTTTACATCACATTTCTGCCGACAGTTGCACGAGACATTGGGAACAAGGCTAGAGTTCAGCACAGCGTTTCACCCTCAGACGGATGGTCAGACTGAGAGAGTGAATCAGATTCTAGAGGATATGTTGAGAGCTTGCGCTCTATATTATGGCTCTAGCTGGGATGAGAGTTGCCTTACGCAGAGTTTTCCTACAACAATAGCTATCAGTCTAGCATAGAGATGGCTCCATTCGAAGCACTATATGGAAAGAAGTGCAGGACTCCGTTGTTATGGGATGGAGTAGGAGAACGTAATTTCTTTGGTCCTGACCTTATCAAGGATGCTGAGGAGAAGGTTAGACTGATTCGCGATAGGTTGAAGGTAGCCCAGTCAAGGCAGAAGAGTTATGCTGATTCAAAGCGTAGGGAAGTGACCTACGAGATTGGTGATAGGGCATATCTAAGAGTATCGCCACTGCGCGGAGTTAAGCGCTTTGGAATTAAGGGGAAACTAGCACCGCGTTTCATTGGACCGTATAAGGTTTTGTCACGCAAGGGAGAAGTAGCCTATCAGTTGGAATTGCCAGAAGGATTGTCTAACGTCCATGACGTGTTCCATGTGTCTCAACTGAAGAAGTGTCACCCAGAAATGGCTGATACACCATTGAGGGATACCATTCCGCTAGAGGAGGTTCAATTGGAGAGTGATCTCACGTCTGAGGAGAAGCCTATAAGGATTTTGGATACAGCGGAGAGAATGACACGGACCAAGACGATCAAATTCTGCAAGGTTCAATGGAGTCATCACACTGAAGAGGAGGCTACGTGGGAACGAGAGGATGATCTTCGAGAAGACCACCCACACCTATTTGCTAGCCATTCCGAAGCTCGAGGGCGAGCTTCATCTTAAGGGGATTAGTCTGTAACATCCCAAATCTTACATTTGGAATGTTTTGCATTTAGAGCATATGCATAGCATGGCATGTTTTCAAAAAAAAATTTGCATTTTGTTTGTTGCATTGGAACCCCCAAAATAAATCATGTTCAAAAGCAACTGAATTCTCCTATAAGGCATTATTAGCCAAAGTTATTTTGATATTTTATTTTGCCTAAAATTTCGCTCCAAAAATAACCTAATGTGGTAGAGTTTCAAATTTCGAGTTTTTAGAAATTTATCTCACTTAATTCGGAGTAGTATAGTAATTAAAGAAAAAGGAAAAAAAAAAAAACGTGACCGACCGACCTGTGCACGTCTATGTAGCAAGGAACAGAAAAAAAAAGATGCCAGGCACGTGAGCTGGCTGCTCGTGCGTGCAGAGTCAAGAAGAAAAAAATTAAAAGGCAGCACGCTACCAGCTGCACGGATCGACCGGTCTCCTTTCTCTCTCTCCCCACGTTATGTTATTTTTGTTTTTTTCTCTGGTCGTGGGACCCACAGCTCATCATCTCCTAGCTCGGAACGAAACCTGTACGCGCACGGAAGCTGTTTAAACGTGTTTATCCCGAAAAAAATCTCCGAATCCGGCCCCGTTTCTTGCCCCTTTGCCACGAAATTCCGGGTATAAATACCCCACACCCGTGGCCTCCAAAGCCCTCAAAAATTTCGCGAAACCCTCGCCCAAATCGATCTCGTTTCGAGCTCGAAATTTCCACCGCCGCCACCACCATTGTTGCAAGCTTGGATCTCACGCCGCCGAAGCTAGGAGCAAGGAGGAGGAGGTCTGAGGGCACGAGAAGGTTCGCGGGAAGGAGCTCCGTCGTTTGCCGCCGTCGCCACGCCCGGAGGAGCACCGTAGCCACCACGCCATCCACATCCGTTCATCACCACCGTCACTCCGGCGAGTTTTTCCGGTGAGTTTCCCAGATCTGTTCCCGGCCGTCCGATCGCGATCTAGCGGTTCAGATCTGTTCACTTAAGTGGACAGGTGCAGCCAATCAGATCGCGACACTTCACGCTAGTCAGCAGTCAACCGCCTAGTCAGCAGTCAAACCCGGTCAACCGGTCAACCTTTTATTTAAAATTCGAGTAGAATTACAGAATATTGCTCAAACTTCTAAAATCCATATCTTTAGATCTATAACTCCGTTTTGCGCATACAATATATCAACCGAAAGAGAAAATTGAGATCTATCCATATACGCAATCAAATATATGTTTTGATCTATAATTATTTTATGTTTTCAATTATGCTTTTTGAGCTATTTAAATCATATAAAATCAACCGTAGATCGAAATTCATCAAACCTTTTTGTATGATCTTGTTTTGATTAGATCTATTCAGGAAAAATATCTTTAACTTGTTTACATGCTTAATTCGATTTAGATCTTGCATGTTCTTAATCTAGCACTATTAAATCATTATAATTGTTTTAATTATTTTCCTTGCAACAAAAACACCCTTGCATCATGCATGTCGTTAACAATCAGAGAACAATAATAGATCTATTCTTGCATCACTAAGCTTTCATGCATGCATGTGTTGCATATTGTTGTCTTGTTGTTTATGATTGTCGATTGCAACGTGTAGATTACAATGATTACAACGAGTGTGGTTGCGAGGAGTGTTTGAACAGCTGCACGTGTTGCCAAGGCAAGTGACACACATGTACCTACTATTTTTACTATATGCATTAGAGTTTTATAGTAGTTATGCATGAGTAGGAGTTGAGTGTTATCGCTATGCTAGATATTATTAGGGGTTGCTTCACTAACACCCAAGTGGAGTAATCACATGTTACCCTAGATTGTAGCACCCATATGGTAGGCAAACATCGTAGTGTAGATTGCTTAGCCATGCTCTAGATATTCGTGGTTGGGATCATTATCATGTTATGATGAAAATTATTATTTTAATTTCTTATGAAAACAACATGATAATTAATTAACCACTGGGCGGATTGCTAGAGTGTCATCAGAGTACAAAGTTTGGTGGGGACCGCCGCCCAGTATATTGATATTATGTTTACTTTCTTTATGTAGTTGTTATTGCGTGCAACCATGTTTCATATTAGTATGGTCTAGACATAGATTGTAGGTTGTGGTGACTCGAACCCAACGTGTCTACAGATGTAGATTAGTGGTAGGTTGGTCCGGCTCGTGGTGGGTTTGGGGATCTACTTCTTATGATTTATGGCTTGATCTTCTTTCCTTCCGTGGTACTAGTGGTGTATCATGGTGTTTGGGGTCGATTAGGCAACATGGGTAAAGGGCACAAACCTCGCGAGGGTTAAAACTAAGATCTTAGGCGTGTTCCATTGGTTAGGAACAATTCAACAACTAGATGGGAAACATGACATATCTCGTTCATCCTTGTTTTATTCATTACTAACAATTTGGTTATGGGTTATTTGGAGAAGTGCCTGATGGTGTTTCAGTGTGCTAATCCAAAGGGTAGGAGCACTTTGCTATCAACCAAAGTGTCCAATTATGTGAAAAATCTAAATTCTAATAAATGATAGGACTAATGCCTTTATGCAAAATAGGCTAGAAACTCCATCAACCAAATATGCATGTAGAATAGCACTTGCCATTTATATACCACCATAGTGTCACTTGCCATCATTGCTCAGAATGATCTGACCTCCTTTTGGGGGGCTGCATATTCCAACGTGCAGGTTATTCGGATTTGGATTAGCTTTTCGTAGGTTTTCGAGGCTTCACATCAACCTTTGTTCGCCTGTGGCTTACAAACAAGAAGATGGAGGTCTACCACTGCTTTGCTGTTTGTTTATTATTTAGTTGAGCTAGCACTTCGCTATGCAGTTTGTAATAAATTACTTTACTCTGGATAAATTCGATAGTTTTCAATACACTTGTTTCCTTTGATTACTATCTGTGTTGTGTGTGCTGGTGAACGGTCCAGGGGCCAGTACTACACATAAAAGTATAGCTTGTGATGGGCTGTACTACTACATAAATAGAAATGAGAGGGGGAAGAGAGGCCGACAGAGAGTCGAGACAGAGGGGGGGACAGGCCGCGGACACACAGTGCGTGCCCCGCCGCGCGCCACTGTCTCCACGATGCCGCGACCACCGTGCTCTCCTCGCCGCCTAACACCAGTGCACGCCACCCCCTACCCGTAGCCGCCCGTTTGCACAGCGCCACGACGCCACAGACACCGCCTCGTGCCATCCGCGCCCGTGCCCGTGGCCATGCCGCAGATGCACACACTCGTGCCACGCCTATAAGGCATGCCCCTCCACACCACCTCGCCGCCCACTCCACCACCACTCCACCGCACGCCCTCGCCACCCCATTCGACCCCGGTCGCTCTCTATGAGTGGCACGAGGGAAAAACCCGCCGCCGGCCACCGCAAGCCCCATCGCAGGTGGAGCTCACCCCGGCCGTTTTCAACACGCCATTTCGGCCTAGACTTTCTCTCCACCCTCGTACAAACCACCCTGACCCCTCGCCTTGGCCGATTGCATGCAGGAACGTCGCCGCCGTCCTTAGAGCCGTCGCGGACTCGCTGCTCCGCCGACGATTGGAGCTACTGCTGTTGCCGCCGTTTGCTCCCCTGCACGGCCACGACTACCCCGACCCCGCGCCACTGCTGTACGCCACCCCTAGGTGAGCCACGACTCGTCGCCATTCTCGGCCTTTTCCACAAAGAGAGAGAGAGAGACGTGAGGAAGACGACGCACGTGTACCGTCGATCGCGAGATCCACGGCCCCCTTTGAACGTCCGTGTTCCCGCGCCACGCAGCACGCGCGCGAGCCGTGGGCTGGATTCGGATGTAGTTGGGCCGCGCCTGTACAGATCTGGCTCGTGTAGTATTGTTCCCTGTGATTTTATTCTTTTCAAAAATAAAGAGAAACAACACACTTGCTTTTTCCCTAGGAAAAATAGTAAAAATATAGATCTGGCCAAACCAAAAATCATGGTTGTACCCCAGGATATTCTTAACCATGTCCAAGTGATAGATCTACTTTTGGATTAATATTTTAGCAGTAGTCACTGTTTTGGCATAACCTATCTGTATGGCCATTTTTGGCATAAATTTTATAATAAGAATCCTAAAAATGCAAACTCAACCGCACTTAGTGATACCTACCAGTAGCACTTGGCCTTGCGTGCAGGAAACATTCCTAGAGCAAATGCCATGCATTTTGGTAAATGTCCAGAGAGCACTTCTAGGATTTTTGTAGGTTATTTGGTGATGATTTTTGATGTGAATCCAATTGGATGACCTTATGTATGCTTAGACATATCTAATCCTATCTTGGTGAAATTTTTGGAGCTCTAGAATAATTATGGTGTGCATAACTAGTTTTGGCCCTTTTCTGTTTTTATTTCTTATTGTGTGAATTAGTTCTATTCAATATGTTAGTATTAGATTTATGTTTTATAGCATGTGTAAGATTGTTATCATCTGTTATTAGGTTGTTTTCTTACAGAACTAGCATGTTAGGAAATGATTAGTACTTTGTGTGTTGATTGGAAGTAATTTTGCTAGTGTAGTTATTTTCTAGAATTTCCTAATGTTTAGGAAATTGTGGTGTGTTACTTTTATGTTTAGTAGTTAAGTTTTTTATGTTGTTATGTTAGGTCCAGTACCATTTTGGGTACTGATATTAGGGGTGTATCACCTCTGTTAGTTTGTACTTTGAATTATAGGAAAGCATGAGTAGTTTTGATTTGATTAAATTGCTTCCTATTAATATCATGTAACATCCCAAGTCTGAAAAATAGCCTTTAGAATGTTTGCTCTCTGTTATTTTATGTTTTGCATCATGGCATCATGTTGATTGCATTTGTTTTGTTTGTTTTCCAGTTGTTTTCCTCTATTTTCAGTTGTTTTCCAACTGTTTTCATTTGTTTTCTACTTGAATTTCAAACCAAAATTCAAACCTTTTGTTTCATCCTTGTGATGTTACAATTTCCAAAATGTTATTTCAAATAAAACAACCAATTTGCTTTCATATCTTTCCACATTGATCAACTAATAATTTGGTGCTTTGTTTCAAATAAATAAATTCCCAAATTGCTTCCAATTAATTCATATTGGATCAACTCTTAAATTGTTGCTTAATTCAATCAATCACTTAATCACTTAATCAATTAATTTCAAATTATTTCCAAACTTAAATAATTAATCCCTTAACTTGTTAATTCCTTTTCCATTTGCATCTAACTTGTTTACTTCTTGTTATCATCATGCATGCATCATGTTTAACCACTTACACTTGTTAATCAAATGTAGATCATTGCTTCCACCTTAACCACTTGCATCCATATGCAATTCACATTGCATAAGGGTCCAATTAAATTGTGTTATATTGTCAAGTAGTTTATTCTGATGCATCTATTAACATGACATGCATCATCCCATGTTTGTGCACCTATGCCATGATAATGATTGTTTATCTTTCTGCAATGTTTGTTTGCTTCTTCCCGGATAAACGACGACGTTGAGACCGACGATACTTACGACATCCCTTCTAAGGATTTAGCTCAGTACCAGGCTACTGGGTTTGCAGGCAAGTTATCACTCACATGAACCACTGTGTTCCTTTCAACATTGGTTACCGATACTTTCCGTTGTTCTTTTCTGCTAGCCTTAGTAGTAGTTGTTTCTGTTACGAACCTATCACATGAATCCCTTAACCCTGATATTGCCTCATCTCCCTTCCTACAACCCATTGTTTGAGCCAGTGTCTTACTAGCATGCTTAGGTTGCTTTTGCTCGAGTCTGTTATCCGTTACTTTCTGTTACTATCTCTATTACGTTGTGGGGGCTCGATGTTTAATCAATCAATCATGCTAATGTTACTATTAATAATAAATTTGATGATAAGGCACCGGCAGGAGGCCCTGTGTGGTTTTGAGGCCTGCTAGTGTCGACCCTAATAGGAAAAGGGTCTTGTCTACTGATCCATGATGAGCGCACTACCCGCATTTGGGAAGCGAGTATGGGCGCCCCCCTCAACTTGACCTGATTCGCATCTCGTCCAAATCACCTCATTAGTTCGTGTTTTCCATTTGCCGCATGCATGTTTTTGCGAGCCCAGGCCAGGGTGGAACTTTCGTAGTCGGCATATAGGGGGACACGTTCTTAGAGTGCTATGAGGGTCCATTTTCTTCTGGGCTCGATTAGCCGTGCGCCCAAGGTGCTTTGGGCTTGATGCGAGGAATGGTTGGTTGTGTTGAGTACCCCGCTTGGTGGAAGGGCCTTTCCATCTGGCGGGTTATTCATGAGTGTACGGCCAAATTGGTGCAACCCTGCAGGGATAATCTTCTCGAGAAGCCGTGTTTTCCGCGGTTATGGATTACTTGGTGAAAGTACTGGCTAACAAGTACTCAGGACAACTTAAACTAATGATTCACAATCTCACCCAATGATTAACAATTTGACTAGTAATAGGCTTACTGACACAATAATATGAACCATCATTATCTCAACTGTGTGAGTTATCCTCGGATTGCTTCTTTGGATAAGGGGCAAGCTCCAGGATGGGTTTGTTTGAAGTTATCTTTCAGTTGGTTACAATCCTCGATCTTATCCCCTTTTCTGTTAGCCGGAAGTGGTAGAATCTCTGTAGTTGGTTAGCGCAGCCAGTTGCAGCATCTTTTATATCCCCTCTCTTCCGTTGAACCCAAGGCATCTGTGCTTGGTGTTGACGGGTTACACTTTGGTGAACTGTGAGTCTTGCTTGCCAGTACGTTTATCTACTGACCCCTTTGGGGCTTTGGTTTACGCAGACGACGTTTCCGAGGATCTACATGGTGGCTACTACGTGGAGTATGACGACGAGACTGCTGACTAGTAGATAGCGGACCCGGGCAGGATCCGAGACTACGTGGATGGGCTCCGTCTGTTTGTTTCCGGCCTCTTAGGCCTATTTGGTTCTTGTCTGTACTCAGACATGTTGAATGCTTCCGCTGTATTGTAACGATGTATTGTTGGGGCATGTGCCCTCTGAATGATTGTATTTGCTATCTCTGCTCTAATGAGAGCCATTTGCACCTTATTTCAATCTTTTGTGTCGTAGAGATCTGTTGTGATATCAGTTGTTCAACGCCGTTGACGTACCATGTGTGTATGGTTTGAAGTACGTCGACGGAAGTGCCTTTGATCTCTAGTGGATAGTTTACATCGACGATGGAATAGCAGGGCTTGTGTTGTCGCGCATAAGCGCAGGCCTACCAAGAAGCTGGGACGTGGGAGCAGTTATGCCCCATAATCCAAGCATCTGCTATCCAGTTCGTACGGTGAGTATCCCCTAGAAATCAGGGTGCGACATATCACTAGTATGAGTATTGTTTTTTATGCTTGTTTGGTGGGAGATTATTTTCCCAAGTATGACCAGAGGCATTGTGACCTCTTAATGCCTTGGTAGGATAGTGGAACACCCACTGATGCCATTGCATTTTGGTGAGAGACATAATTTCTCCACCATTGTCATGTTTTCTAGTGTTTTGTTTATGTGTGTGCAATATGTTTGCCTTTGGAAAATTGAGTGATAGATTGTTTTGTGTATTGATTTCTGTATGTATTGCTTCGTTCTATTTTTTGACTTAGTTGGTTCTGAATGTGTGTCCTTTATTTCTTTTTACGACGTTAGAAAAACGAAGGAGATATTGGAAAGGAGGCTTATTTTTTCTGATGTTATTTCCAAGAGCAGAGCCAAGATCAATACCAAGGCAAGATATCCTAATGCTTGCTGCTATTACACTTGTCATTATCTATCATGCATGTTTTACTTCTGAAGTTTTACAAAAAATATGGTTAACAAAACTATTTTTGTTGTGGCTATTACTACTATTAATATTATATGTAACTATCACATTGCCAGTAGTCAAACTTGGTGTTACCAAGCCTTTAGCCACCATATGGTATATAAATACCACCCAAATTAATAATCTTCCAGTCCCTAAGTGGAGACCCTAAAATGTGTTTTTGTAAACAAAAGCTTTATCGAAAACCCTTGGTGGAAAGGTGGGACCTTGTTCACTGGAGAAGGCAAAGAGGAAAGTGTTTGAAATTGTTTTACAAAAGAAACATAACCTAGTATTCTCTAGACAACCAAGACGTACTGCCACTCTACCTCAACATGGGCAAGAGGCCTTGCTAGAAACTTGTTCGTGTTAGTGTGTGTTCTATCCCAAGTGCTATAGAGGAATGGATCCTCTGAACCAAAATGTCGCCAGGTGAGAGATACGTGACATGCAAAGTGTGGGATTAGTTTTCCCTCCAGCTGCAACAGTTGGGTCTCCTAAAATGGCAGTGTAGGACACGGTGCCGGGAGAACAAACCCAGTTGAAGGGACAGTCATATACTAGCTTGAACATAGCGGAAGATTTGGACTAGTTATCTGATGTTCGCATACTGTCGCGGACAGTCCATGGGTGATTCATGGTAGATGTTCTTGATCTTGTGTAATGTGTACATCTCTGCAGATTAAAACTATTTGGAATAGCCGCGTCCTCGGATATGAAAAGTTGAATGGCCATGTAGCTAGCATTGTGTCAATGTTTTCAAAAGGATGGTTTGAAAGAGGATTTGTACCTGCGAGGTATTGGAAGATGAACTTTGTACCTGGGAGGTACACATGACGAAAAGCTGGAAGCTGTTTTACAAGACGTTTTGCAAAGAAAAAGAAAAAGGAAAAACTTTCTTTTCTAAACAAACCCTTACAAAACCTCTTGGATATGTGATATCTACAAGATAAACTATATTATTTTCTTTTTAAGTATCCTCTTCGACAAAGATATAGAGATGTCAAATCAACCATGATGTATCTTTCATCCATGATGGGTAGCAAACCCTATGTATAGCCTACCCATTCCACCATATAAGCATACTTGCATTTGTAAGCTATATAAAGGATGTCTTGCAAAGTACATTCAAATGTACTTATATTGGTTTCGTCGCTGGCTATTTACTTGGCCAGACTACGAGGAGCAACCCCAGGAGGAGTACTACAATGATGACCCTGCAAACTAGGCTCGTCTCCCGGTCAGCAGCCTATAGGTTAAGGTGTGACTTGGGATCTATCACGTTGCGTTTTGCTATCTTCCGTTGTGTTAGTGTTATTTGTCTGCCCTACGTGGCAGTTATCTAAGACTTGGTCATGTGACCATTTGTGTAAGACTTTTATTATTCGTGTAATGGATGATGTAATCTGTGTACCAACTTCATATGTTGTTCACGACTAATTTTTCTAGGATCGTGAATGTATGCATATGAGGGTTCTTGGAATTGCTAGTCTGGGGCCTCTACAGTGCTAGAGCTTTTTATTTTATTAAACGGAGGTATTGAAAACATTTTTTAGAGAGGTGTATGCTTATGTCAACGAATGGTAAACATATAATACAGTACGTCACAAGCCAACTAGACTTCACAAGAGTGGCTCCCATTGAAGGACACAACTAGGGTCAGAAGGTCATCCCTCTTTCTCTTTTGTTTACCCAAGTATGCTTTGACTGATAAATCAGGGGCAAAAATAGTGAAGAGAATTTATAGTTACCAATTTTGGGGTCGGGCACCCCGCTGCCAGCACTTCTATCATTTTGGATAAACGGATGTGCCACTAGTCCAGGTGTGTAAAGTCCAATCAACAAGTGAGATAAAGATCTCTATTTAAGTCCTCATGAGCTAAAACAGGGGCATGTTGCTGGTAGAGTTGAATCCTTTCTCTGCGTTGTTGGGAACCCCAAGAGGAAGGTGTGATGAGCACAGCAGTAGGAGTTTCCCCTTAGTTAAGAACCAGGGTTATCAATCCAGTAAAAGAAAGAGAATCTACGGAAGGTTGATGCCACTGACGGTGGTGCTGGCGCTTCACCGGTGTCAGCAACAACGTGGAGACTGCACACAACACAACCAAAATACTTTGCCCTAACGGTACAGTGAGGTTGTCAATCTCACCGATCTTGCTGAAAACAAAGATTAGACGTATAGTGTGGAAAACAGTGTATGCTTGCCGTAAGTAAAGAAAGCACGAAATTGTTGTGGTTTGTTTAAAAGTGTGGAAAAATGGGTCGGGTTCATAGTTTCACTAGTGGTGTCTCTCCATAAAAGATAGCATGCTGGGTGAACAAATTACAGCTGGGCAATTGACAAATAGTGGTTGCACCGTAGTGCACAATATGACATGAAGATTACTATGGTATTTAGTGCGGGCATTACAACAAGATATATAGACCGACATCCATCTGCATCTATGACTAATAATCCCCCCTCAGGTTATCATCTGAACCCCCTTAGGTATTAAGTTGTAAACAACAGATAATTGCATTAAAAAAGTGTGTAATGTAAGCAATGATTATGCACGCGGGCACTCTCACCGCTGTTTTCTCCCTAATGGCAACAGCACATCCTCCCCCTTCACGTTTCTGTCACTAGCAACTACTTGGCCAGAATAACCACTAGCAACGGAGAGCATACAAGATCACAAATAACATATACAATAAACACTATAATCAACTTGGCATAAGGTCAATATTCATCGGATCCCAGCAAACACAGCATAAAGAATTACATAGATCAATCTCGATTATGATAAGCAGCTCACGAGATCTAAACATGGAGGCATATGAGGAGAAGACAACCATCTAGCTACATCTACGAACCCGTAGTCCAGGGGTGAACTACTCACGCATCACTCCAGAGGCAGGCATGGTGATGGCGAGGCCTCCGGTGATGATTTCCTCTCCGGCAGGGTGCCGGAAAATAGCTTCAGAACCTCCTGGTCTAGGGTTGACGGTGACAACGTCTTCGGAACTTTTTCGGGGATTTTGATCAGATGCCTAGAGTTTTCCATCCGAGGGGCTTAAATATGTGAAAGGGCAAAGGCGATGGAGGCCGGAGGGGCCCCACACCCATAGCTGGCGCGGCCAAGGGGGGGCTGCGCACCCTGTGGTGTGGCCCCCATGCTGCCCTCTTCGACTCTCTTCGGTCTTCTGGATGCTTCGGGGGAAAATAGGACTTCTGGGCTTCGAATTTTCCAATTCCGAGAATATTTCCAGAACAACTTTTCTGAAACTAAAAAACAGCAGAAAACGGGGAACTGGCTATGTGGCATCTTGTTAATAGGTTAGTCCGTAAAATCGATAAAAATGACATAAAGAAGGAGAAAACATGTAGCAATTGGCATAATATGATCATGGAGCATCAGAAATTAAGGATACGTTTATGACGTATCAGGGCACAAAACAGGAATATTTTTGAAAGTTTTAAAGGTAGAACATGAAAATTTGGCGGTTTAAATACCACATTTAAGTAGGTATGGTGGACACATTTGGCAAACTTTCATTTTTGGGAGTTGGATGCACGAGTAGAGCTCATACTCAGTACAGGCGGAGGCTAGCAGAAGACTAGGAGCGACAAATCAACAGAGCAATAATGGCCATAATCATGTATAGCGACAAAAACATTATTAATCAAAGCATGAAGGGTATTGCAAGTCAAAAACTAAATGATAATAGAGGACATAAGTGACCGGTTTGTAGTCATAAACATGGTGTAAGCATGCGCCAAGTCAACCAAATAAAGCATTCGAAGGAGAACACCACAAATTCATGCTTCAATATGATAAAAACAACTCATGATTCATTCAATGGAACATTAAGGACTCTCAGATATTTGAGAAAAGTCATTCTACAATAACAACCACTAAGCATAGAATTACAATAACATCTACCATGACATGAAAAAATCTAGCCATTGTCTATGCAGGCTTCTTTTTGCACCGTTTTAAGCACAAAAATTGTACTACTACTTTCCAACACCAATCATTTTAAACTAAACAAAAATTCTCCAAGAGATATAGAATGAAACAAGAGAGTACTAATATTACTCTACTAGAACTAACAACTCTGAATAAGAGATGCATGAAAAACAGGAGCTAAAGGATTTGCAGCAGCTAGAATAAAACCTAATAATACGAGCATGGAAGAAAACAAGTATTCATATGAAAAAGTGGAGCGTGTCTCTCTCCCACACAAAGAATGCCGGGTTCCAAACATATTTATTGCAGCAAGCAAAACAAAATAAAACAAAACAAACAAACAAACGGTCCAAGTAAAATGCATATGATGTGACCGAATAAAAATATAACTAGAAGTGACCATAAATTGTTGTGAAGAAGGGGATGCCTTGGGCATCCCCAAACTTAGACGCTTCAGTCTTCTTGGAATTTTCTTGGATGAACCACGGGGGCATCCACAAGCTTTGGATTTTTACTCTTCCTGATCACATTATATCACCCTCTTCTCTTGACCCTTGAAAACTTACTTCACACCACACTTAATGTAATTCGCATTAGAGGGTTAGTGCACAATCAAAAATTCACATTTTTTGCATGGGCACAAGCATTATTAATACTTTTAAACATTAGATACAGCCACTGATGTTTTATGGAGAAAATAAATCCACTCGACATAGTAAAAGAGAGAGAATGCAAGTAAAAAAGGCAGAATCTGTCAAAACCAGAACAGTCTGTAAAGATGATTTTTTTAGGCACCTACCTTGCTCAAATAAAAAAAGTAAATCTAGAAAACGTTTTGGAATTAGCTGAGGAATAAGTACAAAAATTGGCAAGTCATTTTGATCTTTGTGAATTATGCGATTTTATACGGTGGACAGCAGAAATCTGTTTCCTGCGCAGAAATCCAAAACCAACCTCAACTTTCACTAGAGACTTTACTTGGCACAAGAAATGCGAGAAAATAAATATACAAAGGAGTTGCTAGAGAAGTAAACAACACCTTGACTCAAAGAAAACAGAGAAAACAAAGCAAAAATATAACCATGGGTTATCTCCGAAGAAGTGCTTTTCTTTAACGCCTTTTAGCTAGGCCCGGAAAACTAGAATCAAGTATTTTTCAAGTGAAGAAGCATCCAAATTGTAACTTGTTCGAATAATGGAATCAAAAGGAAACTTCATTCTCTTCTAGGAAATTGTTCCATATTTTTCTTGAGTGGGAATGGGTATTTAATATTTCCCTCTTTCATATCAATAAAAACATCAACAGTTCTAAGTAAAGGTCTTCCAAAACAATAGGACAAGAAGCATTGCATTAAATATTCATAACAACAAAATCAACGGGGAAAACGTTATTATTAACCATAATAAGAAACATCATCAACTCTCCCCAAAGGATTCTTTCTAACATTATCAGCAAGACGAATATCCAAATAACAGTGTTCCAAAGGTGGCAAATCAAGCATATCATAATGTTTCTTAGGCATAACAGAGATACTAGCACCAAGATCACATAAAGCATTGCAATAAAAATAATTCACCTTCATTTTAATGATGTGTTCCAACCATCATTTAACTTCCTAGTGATGTAGGCTTCACATCTTAATTCATCTTCTCTAATTTGTATGAGAGCATTTGTAATATGTTTTATGAAACCCATATTCATAGCACTAGCATTAGAACAACTAGCAAGTTTTCGTAGGAACATAATTACTTCAGATATATTGCAATCATCAAAATCAAGATCATTTTTATCAAAGGTAATGGGACCATTCTCTCCCATATTTCGAAAAATTTCAGCACTTTTACTGGTGCAAACATTAGCTATATTAATTCTTTCTAGCTATTTCATATTCTCTTTCCCATCTAGCATGTAGTTTAGCTAATTTCTAACATTATCTATCAATTCGAATTTAAATGTCATTCAAAGTTTTTCTTTCTTTAATATCATGAGGCATAACCTTTATTTTAAGAAGATCACATCAAGAGCAAGGCTATCAGCTTTAGAAGCAAGAACGTCAATTTTGCCAACTTTTCCTCAATAGATTTATTAAAAGCATTTTGTGTACTAATAAAATTATTAAGCATATTTTCAAGATCAGAGGGTACACTTTTATTGTTGTTGTAGGAATTACCATAAGAATTGCCATAACCATTATTATTAGGGGATATGGCATATAATTGTTGCTACCAAAATTATTCCTATAAGCATTGTAGTTGAAATTGTTGTTTTTAATGAAGTTCACATCAACATGCTCTTCTTGGGCAACCAAAGAAGCTAAAGGAACATTGTTTGGATCAATAGGGCATGGCCATTCACAAGCATAGACATAATAGCATCAAGTCTATCACTCAAGGACGAGGTTTCTTCAACGGGAATTTACCTTCTTACCTGGTGGAGCTCTCTCAGTGTGCCATTCAGAATAATTTACCATCATATCATCAAGAAGCTTTGTTGCTGCCCCAAGACATGGACATAAAGGTTCCTCCCGCAGCTGAATCCAGAGGGTTTCTTAAAGAAAATTCACACCTGCATAAAAGCTTTGGATGATCATCCAAGTAGTCAGTCCATGAGTGAGACAATTCTTTACCCAAGATTTCATTCTTTCCCAAGCTTTAGCAACATACTCATTATCAAGTTTGCTTAAAATTCATAATGCTACTTCTTAAGATATAATCTTAGCAGGAGGATAATAATTTCCAATGAAAGCATCTTTACATTTACTCCAAGAATCAATACTATTTCTAGGCAAAGGTAGCAACCATTCTTTAGCTCTCCTCTCAAAGAGAAATGAAATAATTGAGTTTAATAATATCTACATCTACATCTTTATATTTTTGCATCTCATAGAGTTCAACAAAAATATTAAGATGGGCAGCAGCATCATCAGTACTAATACTAGAATATTGCTCTCTCATAACAAGATTTAACAGGGCAGACTTTATCTCATAAAAATCATCAGTATGAGCAGGTGGAGCAATAAGTGTGCTAATAACATAATTGTTGTTTGTGCTAGTGAAGTCACACAACTTAGTGTTCTCAGGAGTACTCATTTAAGCAAGATTAAAAACTAGATAAAAATAGCAACTAGAATAAGAACTATTTTTTTTGTGTTTTTGACAAAGAGATGCAAACAAGACAAAATAAAATAAACTAAGCAAAATAAAACAAACTACAGAGACTCAAAGTGAGAGACTCCCCTTGCAGAATCTGATCTTCATTTGGGTGGCTTTCGCTCAATCTGTGGCTGTAGTAATATGGCAAATCAAAGGGGTCAAAAAAGAAGATATAGAATTGTAGCTAACAGCCTCTTTCTCCCGGCGGCGACACCAGAAAACTTGTTGATGGTTGACATTGGGAAACCCCAAGTGTAGGGTGTGAAGAGTGCAGCGGCAAGTTTTCCCTCAGAAAGAAACCAAGGTTGAATCGACCAGTAGGAGAAAGAAATCACTTCAAATGGTTGATGCAGCTGATGATGGCAGGGCGCACTACCGTTTCAGTAGCAACGTGGAACCTACACAACACAATCAAATCACTTTGCCCCAAGGAAGCAATGAGGTTGTCATTTTTTGCAGAAAACAAAGAGGTTAAACATTGGTGCGGAAAACATTACTTGTTTGTAGTAGATAAAAGAGAACAATGATGGCAGTAATAAAACATTGGAACAGTACGAAAACAGTGATTGTGGTGGTTGTATTATCAGTATAAAGGAAATGGACCGGGGTCCACAATTCACTAGTGGAGTCTCTCCAAAACAGATAGATAGCATGTTGGTTAAACAAATTACAGTTGGGCAATTGACAGATATAAAGGCTGCACCATAGTGCATATGCATGACATGATGATTACTATGTGATTCATGTGGGCATTACAAAAAGATACATAGACGGTTATCCAACTGCATCTGTGACTAATAATCCACCCTCGGAATATTCATCCGAGCAAACCTTGGGTATTAAATTGCAAGCAACAGATAATTGCATTAAGCAAAGTGTGTTGTGTAAACAATGTAAACGTCGTTGTTTTCTCCCTAATTGCAACAACACATCCCCTACCTATTACGTTTCTATCACTCGAGTGTGAGTAAAAGGGAGGCATGAACCCACTATCGAGCATAAATACTCCCTCTTGGAGTTACAAGCATCTACTTGGCCAGAGCATCTACTAGCAACGGAAGAGCATGCAAGATCATAAATAACATACACATGAAAAGAACATGATAGATTGATAATCATTGGACATAGCATTTAATATTCATCGGATCCCAGCAAACACACATGTAGCATTACAATAAGATAATCTTGATCATGTTAGGCAGCTCACAAGATCTAATCATGAGGCATAAAGAGGAGAGAACAACAATCTAGCTACTGCTATGGATCCGTAGTCCAAGGATGATGATGCGGGGAGGATACCTACTCCTATCATTTGCGACCACCACAGCCATCTATGTTGACAGTTGAGCTTTCAGATTTGCAATCCCACCGCTAGATGAGGTGAAACCCAACTTCAGAACACCACACCGTTGATGTTGCAGTTTGGGCCACGGGCGTGAGACCAAACATTGTTAGTGTTGGTGGTGCAGCGTTGTTGCATACAGATGACCAACGATTAGATGACATTCGTCATAAGTTTGTACAAGTGTTATTAGAGGCCTGCGTGCCTTATTATTTTGCTGAGCCTTTTAATAGGCCGGTTTGGTATCGCGTGTGTTAGGTTCGAGTCAGTTGTGTGTTCGTTTGGGCCTGTCCAACCGAGCCCTTTGTGGCCTCCTTATATAAAGCAGTGACGCCTAGCGTTTTAGGGTAGGACAAGAATTGGAGATTAAAGTTATCGAGAGGCTCCTCCCATGATGGGTAGCCGTTTGCAAGTTTATACTGGTTTTGCTTGCTGATCTTCTTGATCTGTCTACAATTGCGTGCGTGGCATTGATTATTTATCTGTCCAACGTTGCTGTTCTTGGTTCGCCGTGAAAGATTGGGACAAAACCCTCTCGGATCACGTTGATCCGTATCATCTTGGTATCAGATTTGTCGGGTTCATCACGGCGAGTTTGAGATCATCTCTTATTTGCTAGAGAATTTCTGCCGGAGGCGCACACCGATACACCAGTTCTGCTTATTGAGTAAGATTACGTTTGCTGCCGGAGGCGAGTTCTTTTGGTTTTTGATCCTGCAGGCGTTGGAGTCCTGGTTTGGTGAAGGTCCGGCCACTATAATGCTTGCGTTTGCAAATTGCTGCTGGTCCGATCAACAAGTCAATCTAGCTTTTGCTGTTGCTCGCGTTTGAAGTCTGGATCGATCCAACTCATCTTTACGGGAGCACGGAAAAGGAAAAGGAATAGAATAGAATACATCCCGATTGGATCGGGGATTTGATTGATCGTACTTTGGCAGTTCCATTCAGGAAGAGAATTCGTACAACTCGGAATAAATGTAACATCCCAAGTCTGAAAAATAGCCATTAGATGTTTGCTCTCTGTTATTTTATGTTTTGCATCATGGCATCATGTTCATTGCATTTGTTTTGCTTGTTTTCCTTTGTTTCCTTTGTTTTCTATTTGAATTTCAACCAAAATTCAAACCTTTTGTTTCATCCTTGTGATGTTACAATTTCCAAAATGTTATTTCAAATAAAAACAACCAAATTAGTTTTCTTCTTATTCTATAATGCTCACTTATTAAATTGATGGTTTTAATCAATCAATTGTTTCCAAATCACATTCAGAAATTCAAATGCATTGTACAAACAGCACCCAAATGGAAAATATGAAAATTACCAAAACAATCTAATCTTTTGTTTCCATTTATTCCATGTTTGATCAACTAATAAAATGGTGCTTTTATTTCCATTAATCAATTCCAATTGGTTTCAAATTCAAAGCAATCACCAAACAGCACCTCATTTGAACATTATAAAAATCTCCAAACCATTCAACTCACTTTAATCACATTAACCATAGGGTTCACCCTATTAAAACCTTGTTTTCAATAATGTTACTTAATATTCAAAAATCACTCAAATTTGGTTTATTTTCCAAACAGCAATTTAATTTCAAACCTATTGAAAACAAAACTTGGCAATTGTTTTCTTTTAACCTAATAGCTTAACCTAAAATTTTCTAAAAATTTTACTACCTAAAAACTATCCTTTTCATCCATTTTGTTTTCAGCAAAAAAAAATAAACAAAACGGAAAAGGAAAAAAAGGTTTTTACCTGCGTGGGGGGGAAGCCAAACTGGCCCAGCCATCTAACCCCCCGAGTTGGCACGGTACACTTTCACTCGCCGCCCCGTCGCCTATCTTCTGTACGGCGGCAATCCCCTGGCGCCACGGCGGCAGCGCACGATCCCGACGGCCGTCATCGATCCCCGCGCCCTATATATCCCCCCTAGACCCCGCAGCCCTAGCCCAGAACCCTAGGAACCTCTGTCCCCTCGCGCCGCCGTTGTTCCGTCTCTCTCCCGTCGACGCTCGCCCTCTGAACCTCACTGTCACCTCGCCGGAGGCGCCGTGTCTGACCCCCGTCGATCACCGCCGCCTCTCACCACCCACCACCCTCCTAGCCACCGAAATTGAAACCCCACTCCACCCTCTCCAGTTTGCACACGGCAGCTGCCCCGGAGATCAACGGAGTCCACGCCGCCGTCCTCGACCACGCCGTCGCCGCCGCGGGAACCTCCTCGAGCCTCTGCATCCCTCTACTCCGGTGGTGAGCAGCCGTCCTCCGTCTCCCTCCTCTCTGTCATGCCTCCGTGCATGCACTGCACTTCCCACAGCACCTCCACGGCAGCACCAGCAGCGTCGAGATCACCGGCGGCCACCGTCTGAAAGCTGTCCGGTTGCGGAAACATTTGGTCGTCAGTTAGTTTCAGTTAAAGCTCAGATCTGAACGATACCTTGCACTCTCCCTCGTTACTGACAGAAACACTCGATCAGCTCACTGGTTCAGTACTTGCGCGCGCACCCGAGAGGTTCCAGGATCGAGTCCTGGCTCGCGCAGGGAGAAATCCCACCCTTTTTTGCCCCAAGTGCTGACAGGGAGGGCCCCCCTGTCAGCCACACCGTGTCCACGCCAGCGCACAGTGGCCCTGGGCCCCCCTGGCAGTGCCTGGGGTAAGCTGCTGTGCGGTAACAAATGCTTAACACTTTTCTGTTTTAATTCCAAATACTTTTAAATTGCAGAATTAAACCCTAAAACTAAACTTGAATAACTTTTAATTTATAACTCCAAATAATAAAAGTTATATATGTTTTCTGATCCAAATTTAATCATCTATCCAAATAATCCATTTGTGTACTGTTTTGAAATTTCCAAATGCCATTTAAATTTGAATTCAAATAATTCAATTGCAAATTGCTAAAATCAATAACTAATTCATACTAATTCCAAATAATACAAATAACATATGTTTTCCATGCTATTTCAAATAACCTTTTCAAATATAAATATTGTTTCCAGTTTGAATAATTAAAATTGCCTAAACAATTTAAACATTGTTTAATTCAATTAAAATTGCTAAAATCATAACTTGCTCAAATTTAATTATTTTTAAACATGTAAAATATGTTTTCAAACCTGAAAACATAACCTTTTCAAATATGAACTTTAAATAATGTTTTGAGCAATTAAAATTCAATTAATATTCCTATTTGAATTAATTCCAATTTAAATCTTGTTTAAATTGTTTAATCCATAATTAATTCATCCTAACTCCTATCTCAATATTTGAAACATGTAATCCAACTAAGATTTGATGTTCTTTTCAAATATAAACTTTGTTATTTGTCTGAACACTTTTAACTTGATGAAAAACAACCAATTGCTTGTGGGACACCTCTAAGGAACCAAATTTTCTAACTTAATAAATGAATTTCCAAACTTGGTAAACTTTATTTCTACTTGTTTCTATTGTTGTTATTTTGCTGTTTTCCCTCCTCCATGCATCATGGCTAATCAACTTTCACTGATGGTTAGTGTAAAACAATTAATTCAACCATAATTCATGGCTTTTCATATGCAATCCAATTGCATGTGGGTCCATTTAATCATGTTGCTATCTTGTCAACTAGTTTATTTTGATGCACCAATTAAACTATCATGCATCATCCCATGTTTGTGCACTATGTCATGTTATTGATTGTTTATCTCTCTGTGTTGTTGTTTGCTTCTCCTCGGATACACGGACGACGTTGAGACCGACGTACTTACTACACCCCTTCTAAGGTGTTAGCTCAGTACCAGGCTACTGGGTTTGCAGGCAAGTTATCACTCACATGAACCACTGTGTTCCTTTCAACCTTGGTTACCGATACTTTCCGTTGTCTATTCTGCTAGCCCTATGATTAGTTGCTTCTGTTACGAACCTATCACATGTATCCTTTAAAAACCTGATATTGCCTCACCTCCATACCTATAACCATTGCTTGTTGCCCGTGTCTTACTAGCATGCTTAGGGTTGTTTTGCTCGAGTCTGTTACCGTTACTTTCTGTTACTATTTCTAATACATTCTGGGGGCTCGATGTTTAATCAATCAATCATGCTAATGTTACTATTAATAATAAATTTGATGATAAGGCACCGGCAGGAGGCCCAGGGTGGTTTTGAGGCCTGCTAGTGTCGACCCTAATAGGAAAAGGGTCTTGTCTACTGATCATGATGAGCGCACTAACCGCATGTGGGAAGCGAGTATGGGCGCCCCCCCACTAATTTGATTCGATTCGCAATCTCGTCCAAATCGCCACACGTAGTTCGGGCTTTCCATTTGCTGCATGCATGATCTTGCGAGCCCAGGCCAGGGTGGAACTTTTGTTGTCGGCATTTAGGGCGGCGCTGGTCTTCCAGTGCTATGAGGGTCCCCTTTTCTTCGTGGGGCTCGATTAGCCGCGCACGCACAGCACGTGGTGCTTTGGGCTTGATGCGAAGAAGAGTTGCTGTTGTGTTGAGTACCTCGCTTGGTGGGTTTGATTCCCGTCTGGCGGGTTATTCTTACGTGTACGGCCAAATTGGTGCACCCCTGCAGAGATAAATCTTCTCGAGAAGCCGTGTTTTCCGCGGTTATGGATTACTTGGTGAAAGTGCTGGCTAACAAGTACTCAGGACAACTTAAACCTAATGATTAACAACCTTACACCCAATGATTAACAACTTGACTAGTAATAGGATTATTGACACAATAATCTGAACCATCATTATTTCAACTATGTGAGTTATCCTCGGATTGCTTCTTTGGATAAGGGGCGAGATCCAGGATGGGTTTGTTTGGAATTAGTTGGTAGGTTGGTTACAATACTCGATCTTATCCCCTTTCTGTTAGTTGGAAGTTGTAGTTCTCTGTAGTTGGTTAGCGCAGCCAGTTGCAGCATCTTTTACATCACCCTTTCTTCCGTTGAACCCAAAGCATCTGTGCTTGGTGTTGACGGGTTACACTTTGGTGAACTGTGAGTCTTGCTTGCCAGTACGTTTATGTACTGACCCCTTTGGGGCTGTGGTTTCCGCAGACCTACGTTTCCGAGGATCTACATGGTGGCTACTACGTGGAATATGACGAGACTGCTGACGAGTAGATAGCGGACCCGGGCAGGATCCGAGACTTCGTGGATGGGCTCCGTCTGTTCGTTTACGGCCTCTTAGGCCTATTTGGATCTTGTCTGTACTCAGACATGTTGAATTCTTCCGCTGTGATGTAATGATGAATTGTTGGGACATGTGTCCTCTGAATGATTGTATTTGCTATCTCTGCTCTAATGAGAGCTATTTGCAACTTATTTCAATCTTTTGTGTCGTAGAGATCTGTTGTGATATCACTTGTTCAAACGCCGTTGACGTACAATGTGTGTATGTTTTGAAGTACGTCAATGGAAGTATCCTGATTTCTATGGGATAGTTTACGTCGACGCTGAACAGATAGGGGTTGGTTGTCACACATACGTGTGTTGGCCTACTCGTAAGAGGACGCGGGTGCCGGTAAGCCCCGTAATCCAATCTACTACTGTTCAACGGAACGGCGAGTATCCTTTAGAAGTCCGGGTGCGACAAATGGTATCAGAGCCTGTCTGCCTGTAGGATCCCTTTTACTGGTCGCAGTTGAGTCTAGAAACTATTTTTGTAGCTATATAGGAAAAATGAAACGTGAGAGTAGGAATTCTGCCATTTTTCTTCTTTCCCCACCCACCCACCCTTTTCTGGTAAGTAAGTGCAACGTTATTTTCCCTTCTCACCTAAACTTTCAAGTTAGGATTTCACGAATCCTGGTTTCTCTGGGGTAGTTATATCTACTAGACCATAGGAATGGAGGTGGTTGTGACATGATTTATCATATCGCCTACTCATGATTGAGAACAGAGTGTAAGCCCCGGAAGCAAATCCTCTATTCCTTAAGCAGTAGATATTGATCCTTTAGAAGCCCGGATGGGTTTTCCGTAGTACCTCAGGAGTGTTTTGTTCTCGTTTTCCCGATGTTGCTTCAATTTCCTATTCTTCTCAACATCCTTTTCGTCCGTTGAAATCTTGTTGTTGTTTTCCATTTCAGTTCTTCTACCGGCGTCTAATCAAAACTTCCCAAATAACAAGTCTATCTGGCCAGAAAGGTTGTTGTTGTTGTTGTGGATTTTAGTATGCCTCCCACTTACTGAATCACCACATTCCAGATAGTCTATTCTTCAAATGAATCAAGTTCTATCCAGCTATACACCCTCAATACAAAACCTCTACCTTTACTTGAAATGTTCCGGTGGTTTGCAAATTCCCTGACGTCTTTCCGGAAGAGTTGCCGGGAATGCCTATCGTTTTGAACTTCCAGAAAAACTAACCAAGGTGCACGATGTGTTTCACGTGTCACAGCTCAAGAGGATTTTCCCAAGAAGTATCCGGACCTTTTCTTTTCTCAGTGGGAATCTCGGGGCGCGATTCCTTCAAGGGGGGGCGTTTTGTAACATCCCAAGTCTGAAAAATAGCCATTAGAATGTTTGCTCTCTGTTATTTTATGTTTTGCATCATGGCATCATGTTCATTGCATTTGTTTTGCTTGTTTTCCTTTGTTTCCTTTGTTTTCTATTTGAATTTCAAACAAAAATTCAAACCTTTTGTTTCATCCTTGTGATGTTACAATTTCCAAAATGTTATTTCAAATAAAAACAACCAAATTGTTTTCTTCTTATTCTATAATGCTCACTTATTAAATTGATGGTTTTAATCAATCAATTGTTTCCAAATCACATTCAGAAATTCAAATGCATTGTACAAACAGCACCCAAATGGAAAATTATGAAAATTACCAAAACAATCTAATCTTTTGTTTCCATTTATTCCATGTTTGATCAACTAATAAAATGGTGCTTTTATTTCCATTAATCAATTCCAAATTGGTTTCAAATTCAAAGCAATCACCAAACAGCACCTCATTTGAACATTATAAAAATCTCCAAACCAATCAACTCACTTTAATCACATTAACCATAGGGTTCACCCTATTAAAACCTTGTTTTCAATAATGTTACTTAATATTCAAAAATCACTCAAATTTGGTTTATTTTCCAAACAGCAATTTAATTTCAAACCTATTGAAAACAAAACTTGGCAATTGTTTTCTTTTAACCTAAATAGCTTAACCTAAAATTTTCTAAAATTTTTACTACCTAAAAACTATCCTTTTCATCCATTTTGTTTTCAGCAAAAAAAAATAAAACAAAACGGAAAAGGAAAAAGGTTTTTACCTGCGTGGGGGGGAAGCCAAACTGGCCCAGCCCATCTAACCCCACGAGCTGGCCCGGTACCCTTTCACTCACGCCGTCTCGTCGTCTATCTTCTGTACGGCGGCAATCCCCTGGCGCCACGGCAGCAGCGCACGATCCGACGGCCGTCATCGATCCCACGCCCTATATATCCCCCCTAGACCCCGCAGCCCTAGCCCAGAACCCTAGGAACCTCTGTCCCCTCGCGCCACCGCTGTTCCCTCTCTCTCCCGTCGACGCTCGCCCTCTGAACCTCACTGTCACCTCGCCGGAGGCGCCGTGTCTGAACCCCCGTCGATCACCGCCGCCTCTCACCACCACCACCCTCCTAGCCACCGAAAATTGAAACCCCACTCCAACCTCTCCAGTTTGCATCACGGCAGCTGCACCGGAGATCAACGGAGTCCACGCCGCCGTCCTCGACCACGCCGTCGCCGCCGCGGGAACCTCCTCGAGCCTCTGCATCCCTCTACTCGGTGGTGAGCAGCCGTCCTCCGTCTCCCTCCTCTCTGTCATGCCTCCGTGCACGCACTGCACTGCCCACAGCACCACCACGGCAGCACCAGCAGCGTCAAGATCGCCGGCGGCCACCGTCTGAAAGCTGTCCGGTTGCGGAAACATTTGGTCGTCAGTTTGTTTCAGTTAAAGCTCAGATCTGAACGATACCTTGCACTCGCCCTCGTTACTGACAGAAACACTCGATCAGCTCACTGGTTCAGTACTTGCGCGCGCACCCGAGAGGTTCCAGGATCGAATCCTGGCTCGCGCAGGGAGAAATCCCACCCTTTTTTGCCCCAAGTGCTGACAGGGAGGGCCCCCTGTCAGCCACACCGTGTCCACGCCAGCGCACAGTGGCCCTGGGCCCCCCTGGCAGTGCCTGGGGTAAGCTGTTGTGCGGTAACAAAATGCTTAACACTTTTCTGTTTTAATTCCAAATACTTTTAAATTGCAGAATTAAACCCTAAAACTAAAACTTGAATAACTTTTAATTTATAACTCCAAATAATAAAA